>OZ023206.1:63409428-63524428 GCA_963995525.1 Escarpia spicata | reverse complement strand
CCTGAAGAATGTTCAGTAACCTATCTAGTGTCGTCTGTTTTGGTGTCACGTCCGTTTAAATCACAGGTACTTAACTGGCGCCAAAATTAAAACAACTAATAATAACTGTTCGCGAAATGAATCAAAGACATCGTGCTGTATTTGATTATTTCAGTAGTAGTTCTATTACATCGTAACCGCACTCAGAAAAGAGAGAGTTGAACCAGAATTGTTGATAAACAGTGATCTTATAAGTCAATGTAAATGTGGTACTATTGTTGGTCCTGTGTCCCGATGATTGATGATTGGTCAGATTACAAAAGCGACGTGGGCACATAACTAGTTCGCGATACTTTATATACCTATATTATTGTTGTTAGCCTTTCAATGTGAAATCATCGTTCATTGGGCTGAAATATTACGTTTATACATAGTCACACGTACAGACAAGAAGTGTCCACGATGTGGAACAGTTGGCATAGATACCATATACGGTGTTGATTGTGTAAGCGAGCGGTGAAGTCACACAGGTTTTGGCACGACCGATATCTAGTTCGACTGACCAGTGTTGTTTTCGTTACCTGCAATGAAAAGCAGAAAGTGAACGTGTACATTAAAATATTCTTCCTTAGAGCATAACTAAATAATTAATACAAAACCTGAAACAAGACACATTGGTACAAGAATGTAAATATTCGTAAGTAAGTTGGCCGAAATATGCCAACGTAAGTATTTTGGAAATTGAGTGTAGACTAGTAGGTTTAAATATCCTCATATTAGGGCTTTGGAAGGTGAACGAGGAGTAAGTTTAAGTAGGTAAGTATAAGTAGTAGTTAAGTAAACATGCAAGTTGTATGTAAAATTGGAAGTACTGTATTTCATGAATATATGTATAATTTTAATGTTCCCACAACGATATGTAAATTATTGAAGAAAAAAAATAATTTCAAAATCAATCGTCGCCACCCAGTGATTGAGCGATGGTACAAAAGAGCGTGAGAACACGCGGGTTGACATGAAACAGTATCCTAGTTATTATAGTTTATATAGAAAGAGAGTGAGAAAACAATTTGAACAATATTATTATGATTAAATGTTAATGAGACTGCGATCCAGACGAAACACTTAATCAAAAGGACACGTGCTGAACAAGAATCCATTGCATACGCGGTCATCTGAAATTCAACATTTACCATGTTTGCTTTGATTGACTGTCCTGGTTTGATTTTGTAAGATATTTGTTAATTCAGCTTTAAAATACTTTTTAAATTATTATATTGTAAACAATTATTTATCTTTTAACTATAAATGCCAGCAAAGTCAACACATTGACTTTGCTGGCATTGACAGTCAAAAGATAAATAACGTTGTTTTAATCATGTAAAAACGAGCATGTTCCTGCAACAAGACTACGGTCTATAGTATACTCTCTCCTCGACAAAGAGATTAAGAGGGAATAAACTATACTTTGTATAGATATTTAATATTGGGAAATACTGAGTTTTTATAGAAATACTTATAGATAGAACTAGACTGCATGCAGTAACTTTAGTGGGGGAACAGTTTAGCTTAGCTATATAAGAACTACAACTTCTTACAGGGGATTGGAAATTGATGGAACTAATTAGACATCTATAAACTATCAACTGATTGTGAAAATCGTAACAAGTGCGAAAACAAAATTGATAAATTTTACATTCAGAAGCGCCAGTTTATATTTAGATAAAGACTCTCGATAAGTCAAATCTCCATTATTTACCTTCTTTTTGTTCTTGGTAGCAATCTTGTTAAGTATTTTTTAATGTTAAATATTGCTAAATCTTATTAAGACTGATTAAAATCATCATTACGTACAGCGTGTGCTGTATGTTTTTGACTTTCTATGGAGTAGGTTCTTTATTAATGTACATTGCGTATTGGGATCACACTTCATGAACAGTCGCTGACAAGTCAAGTCACGTCTTAAGGTAACACCAAGCCTGTCACAAGTTGGCTACTGATTTACTTGAAAAGGTCATGAATCGTAAAACTACCGTGATCTTGCTGAGTAGTATGAACAAAGTTCAAGATTACCAACACTAGTAATTTGTAAAACGCCCACTGAGGGGTATATCTATTGACACTAGTTTGGTTATTTATAGAACATCATGTGACTTTTTATGCCTTGTGGCACGTCAAATGATGGCTACTTCAGTTGTTTTCACTTTTAGGCTTATGTTGTCTACGCTGTCGCTTACATATAACCATTGAAATATATGAAGGGGGTGATGACCGGTCTATGGTTTCATCTTGCAGATTATGCGACTGTAACAAGAGCAACCGTTTGTGGGTCCCATTACTACTACTTAGGTCATACATTGAACGAAGGTGGTTAAAACACAATGAATACATCCCGATATATGGAGCTAACGTTTCAATACATCGATGTATAAATTATACTTTTGTGTACCAAACTACCTGTTTTAGCTTTGTAAATCTTGTAGGCCTAAATATGGGTAGACCCTAGACTCTTTTTACGGTTTAGTTTTAGTAATATTTCATTCATACAAAACGAACTAGTATTCTTTTGTACAAATGGATATGGTAATTAAGAAATATTTTAAAGCAGAATTGACTAATATCTGACAAAATCAAACCACTACAGTCAATCAAAACAAACATGGTAAATGTTGAATTTCAGATGCAATGGATTCTTGTTCAGCACGTGTCTTTTTGGTTAAGTGCTTTGTTTGGATCGCAATCTCATTAACATTTAATCATATTAATATTGTTCAAATTGTTTTATCACTCTCTTGCTATGTTAGCTATAATAAGATAATCTGGTCTAAAATAATAATTCATCATTCATTTATAACTATTATAATATAATAAATATTTTAATGCTTACTCCTAATGAGTGGCGCCACGTGGTGGATCGTTTACAAAATGGATTTTAGATTTGGTTTTACACCGCCATCTTCCGGCGTTTATAACACTAAATTTCAAAACCGAAATAACGGTTTGTAACGATATGCGCAGAATATTAATGTTGCCATTTTCTGTGTAAACTTCCGGTTTTCAAAGTGCTATCTAAAGTAAGGGCACCGTCTCGATGTATTTTGTAGTTTATGTAACGTCTGCTCTGTCTGCTGCCTCTCTAGGCTTCATCGTCTGTGCGAGGATGGCAGAGGCCCCACCAGCGCCCGTGTCGCGGCGAGATATGTTAGGGAACTTGCTCAAGACGGCGGTGTCCCTGGCTCTAGCCGTGCTAGCTTGGGCCACCATGCGACCCCGCCCCCCGACCATGCTGTGCTACCAAGACTATGGCGACGCCGACGTGCAGATTTGTCGACACCAGTGCACGCACGGTCACTTCAGCCTGCCGTGGATGTCCGAATGTGTGCCTTGGCTGCAGTGTGGGGATGTAGAGTCGGGTGACTTCGACATCGGGAGGGTGCTAGGAAACGGTGCGGTCAAACTGGTATGTTTTGTCTTAAATTGAAGTTAAATTGGCACTTGTTATGTCTTGTGTAGAATCCGGACTCACCTCGATTTCGCTGTAATAACTTGAGTTTTGCCTAACTTTGATACCTCAGTGCATTAGTTCCATTTTTCAACATTATCCCAGGCATATTTACGTTTAAGAATATTGCATGTTAACGCACTTTTGAGGCATAAATAACGCCCCGGTTTGCATCAACATACGCCGATATATCGATCATTTTATGAGCGCGATGCGGTAACGCACGACCGCAGCAGTGCAGACTAGCACAAACCAGGTCACTATTTGGGCTTCAAAAGTGTGCTAAGACACAATATTTTCATAATATAAATATGCCTAGGATGATTTTGAATGATGGAACTAATGCTCTGATGTATCAAAGTTAGGCAAAACTCAAATTATAACAGCGAATTCGAGGTGGGTCCGGATTCTACTCAAGTGCCTTTTTATGTATTATCTTGTGGAGAATGCAGTTTCTGAGGGATAAAATAGCATTTAGAACAATTTAAACATTTTGAAATAAATGTACAGATACATGTCAGAACCGGAATCATGCTCAACAACAGCTCGCATTTTGGACCTTCCATCAGTATCGTTGTGAGTAGCTCTCTGTTGGTATGTGACATTGTTCGTGGTTGTTACACGACAACAGCTCCAAGAAGATTGCACAAAAGTTGTAATCACCATCTCGTTTCACGTTTAACAGAATCCAATATAAACTTACGTGCTGATAGTGTAAAACATATACGTTGTTATATTGGTAACTAAGTCTTCACAATAACACTACTAAAGTTATCATGCTGATAGTGTAAAAAATATATATTGATAAATGAATCTTCAGTAAAACTCCTAAGGTTGTCAGTTAAACCATTAGAATTGTAATATTGTTGTCCTTTTGCAAACACATCTTCAAGATTTGTGTGTGACCGTTGACTTGGTTTGTGGTTTCACTATTGTTGATAGGTACGACTTGCGAAGTGGAAAGGTTATGATGTGGTCTACAGCAGTCCGCTTGATGCAACATACATTGATGACTTCAGACATGGCCAGGGCATGTTGACTGGTGTCCAGCCCAGTGTCCACGTCACACAGCTACTGGGCTACTGCAAGGACAGCTTTGTGACAGAGTACCACAAGCTTGGCACAGCAGCTAACATACACCAAGTGTTGTCAAGGACGACTTTTAAAACGTATGATACATTGAAAACCCGTTTTGGGTTATGTCTGCATTACGCTGCAATTCTTGCATTTCTGCATAACAGCCCGCTTGGAACTCGGGTCATGTGTGATTCAAATGACCTTCAGAAAACCTTGGACCAGTTTCTACTGACCCCTGACCTCAGTATCATTGTTAATGACCTTGATGCACTTCCACATGTCAACCATTCAGCAGGTGTGGGCATCAAGTGTGGCCACAGGCAACTTTTTGGTGAATTTGTGGCTCCAGAACAGTTGTGGCCTTATGATGATCAGGATTTTAATGACACTGAGATGCCTCTGTATGATGAACGCACAGATGTGTGGAAGATTCCAGATGTGTGTAACTTTTTCATTGGGGATGTTTCTGGCAGCGACATATTACAATTGCATATGTTTAAAACTCATGCAGAGTGTAAGCAGAAGAAGCCAGCAGATAGGCCAACCAGTCAGGCAGTGTTTGAACAGTATCGGGATATTGCCATACTCCTAGAGTTGGTATGAAATAATACCTCACAACTCATTCTATGTAAACACAATGCATCTCTGTTTAACTACAATACAAGTGACAGTTGGTGAAAACAATTTTGACAATTTTTGTATAGATATTTTATTTGCTATTTTGTTTGTATGACTGCCAGTTTAAATGGTTATTTATTGTGGGATTTTATAAATGTAATACAACTTTAGCAACTGAAGTCTTAAAAATAGGATTTGTGTGAGCACTATATTTACTTAAGGATATTATTCATATTGCTTTTTTATGTAATTTGAAAATTTGATGTGCCTGTCTGCCTGCTGACCTCATAAAAGTAAGCCATAATTAATATGAGGGAGAATAATAGCATTGTACATTATATATAATGTATTAGGTGGTAAAAAGTGTTTAAGTTTATTTAGTATGCCTGTTGTTTTAGATATTTTATTTGTATGACTCTGCCAGTTTAAATGGTTATTTATTGTGATGCCTAAAAATTGATATCATCCACACATTCAATGTGTGCCCCATCTATTTGTAAGACAGGATATTCTACTTTCTTTTGAGGCATATGAAAAATCACGAATTTAGCCATTTTGATAGTTAGTGACAGTTTATTAGCTTTTAACCAATTGCTAATCTTTATTAGTTCTTTGTTAATATTTTCACTTCGCAGTTGGCCTTCTGAATCTTTAAATGTATTTAGTATACTAGTAAGGGTGGTGTCATCAGCATACGTTATGAATTTGAAAAGGTCACTAGAAAGTGCTATATCATTTATACATATATATATATATAATAAATAAGAGTGACCCTGTAATTGAACCTTGAAGGACACCAGTGTTGATGACTATTTCCTTAGACTTAACATTTTCAATTTCTACATACTGCTTACGATTTTCTAAATAACTCTTAGGTCCAGATCCTTGTCATTTAATTCATACTAATTTAACTTCTGTACCAATATATTGTGATCAATTGTGTCAAATGCTGTCTATGATTTCGAATGTAGCAAGCTCAGTAGAATGTTTCTTTCTAAACCAATATTGGCTATTGTAGTATAACGCTTTAGAATGGAAGTAATTGTGGATTTGATCAAACATAACCCTTTCGAATTTTTTGAAATCACTGGCAGGATAGAAATAGGGTGATAATTGTTAAAGTCAGAAACATCACCTTTTTTGAAAAGGGGTATAACTTTTGCAATTTTTAATTTGTCTGGAAATATACCAGTTATTATTGATTGATTAATAATTAAAGTGACTGCTTTGCTGATATAATTTTTTTTCTTCAATTTTAGTATTTGTGTTGAAATACCGTCTTTTCCACAACTTCCACAACAATCGGGTTAAAGCTGAATGTGTGAAACATCAGGTTTTTCAGGTAATCTTTGTATGATTTACCTCCACTAGTAGTTGTTTTAGAGGCTAGAGTAGGACCAGCATTAGTAAAAAACGTGTTAAATCTGTTTGCAATAATAATAATACATTTGTTACTAATCATTTCCCCATCGACTATGGAATCAAATCTGGAAATTGTTCTTACTTTAAATAAACACCACATCTTTTTAACACTGTACTTATGCTTTTCAAAACTGGATTGGTAATGCATTTGCCTAGCTAATGTAATAGTAAAAAATGTATTATAAGTATATAAGTCAGTTTTAAGTTTATTATTATGCTCTGTATTTACGTGAGTCTGTTTCATTCTCAAATACAATTTGTTTCAAAATTTTATCAACACAATAAAGCCCTTGGTAATCCAAGGAGTTTGCTTATGTTTATATTTGTTAAATTTAATTACTTTAATAGGTAGAAATTTATCCATAGCTGCAGTAACAATTTCATCGAGGATATTGTAGTTTTCATTCGGATCCGCATAAGTATCTGTGTTAAGTTTATCATAAATATTTCTGTTTATTATTTCAATTTTTAATTTATTGAGTGAGTCGGGACTATTCGTATAAACCTTGGTATTGCACTAGTGGTTTCAATATAGTCCAGACTTAGAAAGTACGGAAAGTGATAAGAAATACTGCTCACAAAAATACCAGCTGATGATTTGAAGAATCCTTTTGACAAATTGCATAACAAATTATCAATGTGTGTTATATATGATATTCTGAAAGTCGTGTTGGCATAGTAATTTTAGGGAAGAAACCATGTGAAACGATTGTGTCAAAATAGTCACACATTATGGGTTTTTCGTTAATTTTAAGCAAGTCAATATTGTAATCTCCTGCAATTATTAGATTTTTGTAAATCAATTAAATTTGATGCAATTTTTTGTGTAAATATACGACAGTTTTCGATTATATCTCTAGGTAGTCTATATATATTTCCAAGAATTATTTGGTTCTTCATGGCACAACATGTCATTTCAATAAATTGACCTTCTCAAGTGTCTGTATTAGTATGGATATTTATAGATTTGTATTTGTTGCTGAGGTAGATTGCCAAACCGGCATGTGCACTACAGATTTGACGCGATAACACGTCGAATTGCCTGAAAGAGGAGGGATTTGACGCGATAACCCGTCCATCTCTAGCTCTCCTCCTCCTCGCTTTTAGCGTTTCAGCGCGGTAGATTGGTAAATCTCATCCGTAGTCTCGTGTGATATCTCGTCCGTTGTCACAGTAACCTGTCTATTCGCCTGAAAGAGGAGGGATTTGATGCGATAACACGTCGAATTGCCTGAAAGTGGAGGGATTTGACGCGATAACACGTCGAATTGCCTGAAAGTGGAGGGATTTGACGCGATAACCCATTAAGTTTTGTGTTTCGTTTGTACAACTAGTTGGTCTGAGCCAGCACACATATCCCAAAACAATATCGTGCAAATCACTTCGCCGTTGTGATCCCTGCAACTTAAAGCTCGATCTGTCAGAAATAAACCGTTAACCATCAATGAATTCGTGACCGACCACAACATTGACATCGTAACCATAACGGAAACGTGGCTGAAAAAGAACAGCGACAAACCGAACTGACGCCGAACGGATATACGTTCATCAAAGTTCGTCGTGCGGTGGTGGTGTCGGCGTCATCCACATGAACACATTACCATGCAAGATGCTCCCTAAAACGAACAATGAGTCTTTCGAACTGATGCGTATCTAGAACGTTCAACCTGCGCACGTTCTACCGCCCGCCATCATCGGCTAAAACTCCCAGGCCGATGGCGGATTTCTACCTGGAACTAGAACACCTGTTCCGAGAGGTGTCGACATGTATAACACCAATGTGCATTACGGGTGACTTCAACATCAGATACGACGTTGAGGCAGAGGCCCGGCCGCACGTGCCACCACTGGACTCGCACAATTTCACTCAACACGTCGCAGTGCCTACGTAGTCTGCAGGCCACACATTCGACTTTGTGATAACACCGAAAAATTACAATCTCGCTACTTCTGTTGACGTTATTCCGATGTCTATATCAGATCACCACGTGGTGCGCTACGTCATGAGCATCCAAAGGCCAGCTAAGACATCGACATATATAGTAAAACGCAATTACCGCTCGTTTGACGCCGATTCTTTCAACAATGCCATTCGATGAACTTGTGAGTCATTATCAACCATGGTGTCAACATCCAACCCAGCGGAACTCGTCACTGGTTACAATGCTTCGCTATGAACAATTATTGACAAACATGCATCAGAGCGACGGACTGCCATGCGGGGTAATAAACCAAACCCCTGGTACAACAGCAACATCGATGACGCGAGGAGACAGCGGCGAAAGAAATAGTCGTTGTGGAGACGCACAAACCTTGAGATTCATCAACAAATGTACGTTGATGCACGCGATGAGTGCAACAAGCTCATTGCCATCTCGAAAACAAATTACTATCCAGATAAACTTTTGAACGCTCACAAGAGAAGCATGTTCAACATCTTGAAATCGCTGAGTGGGAAACCATCACGTTCGTATCCCGAATATGACTACGTCGTTGCCTGTTGCGATTCATTTTCGGACTATTTCAATAACAAGGTAGCTGAAATTCGACTCGGCTTACATGCTGCCAGACATCGCATCATACCGCCGAGTGAAAAACGTCGTTTTGTCATACATTTACACCTAAACAACACGTGAATTAACGGTTATCATAGGCAGAATGTGTACGTCTTGCACATTTGATCCGTTACCATCCGATCATGTAAAACTTGTGATTGTTGTTGTCGACATAACAAATGCGTGTTTGGCAGAAGGAACAATGCCGGATGAACTGAAGCGAGCACTTGTGCATCTACTTCACACACACACTTCTGAAGAAGCCGTCACTGTGTATGGATACCTTAAGTAACTACTGCCCAGACAGCAATCTGTCCCAACTTTCGAAAGTGATTGAAAAGGTTGTGGGCAACAAATTGAACACTCACCTAGCCAATAAATCACTTCTAGACACATTTCAGTCCGTATACAAGCGAAACCACTCGACCGAGACAGCCCTACTGTGGATAGTCAACGCGAGCAGGACTCCGCTAGACGGTTGACAAGGTACGATAGTCGTACTCATCGATCGAGGCGCCGCAATTGACACTTTAGATCACGCAATACTACTGGCACGCCTACAACGACGCTACGGCATCACAGGAGTGGTTTTCCATTTGCTGAAATCTTACCTAAATAATAGCAGGCAGAGTGTCGTCATCGACCGGGTGTTATCCGGCGAGACGACTTTGTTAATGGGAGTGATTGGCGTTGTTTGTGTTGGAATATAAAAACATACGAAATTTCACCTATGATTTAACAAGATTTAACAAGATTGCCATCCAGAAAATTACTCTGGATGGCAGTTGGACAAGGAAGCCTTTTGGCTTATCGAGAGTCCAATACTTTTTATCTACATGTATCCCGCCTTTTTAAGGTGTGTGTCGATTTTATTTTTAAACATATTCACGCTACTAGCACCAACACAATCAGGAGATAATCTGTTCCATTCATTTACAGTCCTTTGTGAGAATGAGAACTTTCTTATATCTAATCTACACTGCTCCTTTACTAATGTAGCTTCATGTCCTCTGGTCCTTCTATCTTTCTTAACTGAGAAAAAAATGTTTCTATCAATATTTTCATAACCATTCAATATTTTAAACACTTCTATGTGATCTCCTCTCAATCTCCTGGTCTCTAGTGTTGTTAAACCACATTCTTTTAGGCGTATTTCGTAACTAAGATCCCTCAGATTTGGTATCATTTTAGTCGCTCTCCTCTGTACTCTTTCTAGCATATCTATGTCCTTCTTGCGATATGGCCTCCATGCTTGTATACAATATTCTAAATGAGGCCTCACTATTGTTTTGTACAGCGATAGTATTAATTCTTTTTTCTTATACGCTATATTTCGCCTAATTAATCCAAGGATTTGATTTCCCTTTGACGCTGCAATTCCGCACTGCTCTGAAACCTTCATATCAGCACTAATGGTTAACCCTAAGTCCTTTTCTTTTACAGTAGGTATGGTACTATCGTGTTCCTTTTTCACTAGGTACATCTGGCTATACATTTTAAAGTTTAGTTTTAATGAAACGTTTAGATAACAGGAACTTATTGAAGCTGAGAAACATTCAATAATAAAATCATTTTGTTTGCACCATAAATCCAGCTGCTATTTCCATAAGCAGTATAAATACAACATTATACATCGCATGAAGTAATGTACAATATTAAAATATCATACGTAGTTATCTACTTACCTATGTACGTAGGGTTTAATTTTTGTTTAAAAAATGTAGATTTAGAAAGAGCATAATAACATTATTGTCCACAAAATATTAAAATATACTGCATCAGTGTAACAACAAGGGACATACCTCAGATAGATACATGTTTTATTTTGTACTGGGAGTGCAATATTTGTTCTGCCCATCATTTAGAGTAAAATATATTGAATTTATTTCTGTAGAACTCCCTTTTCGATGACAACAAATAAAGTGGCCATTGTATGATGGAAATAAAGTTTTAAAACTTTAAAAGTAACGCATGTTAAAAAAAACTTTTTTCAGTCATCATTGGCGTATTTAACTCAAAATGATACCTAAACATTTATAATGCTGTGGAACATTTATATTTTACGAATTTATAAAATTATTGTAAAAGCAACTCTGTCGATAACTTTTTAAACACTATTCCTACACAAACATGTTTGACATTTTTTGGAAGAATATGTTGTAGAACACAATCCAAACATTATGAGCATAAGAAGCATAGATTTCATTATTATGTACTCCTATTTTGCAACATAATGACGGGATGTTGTGCATTAGGATGCACAAATCGATCGATTGCACAAATTTATTTGAAACATGTAGTGATGTAAATATTCCAAGCAGAAACCACACGGAACTAATGTGGCAGAACAAAGTCAGACACCTTCTTCACTACTGTGTCAGTTAACACCATTGTCCAATTAATAGCACTATTATGCATTTTGACACACAAAGCTATCAGATGCACACATAAATTTGAAACACGAAGTGATGTAACACTTCCTAGTAAATGTCGCACAGAACAGAATGGGGCAGAACAAAGTCAGGCACCACCTTATGTCATGTGACCCATTGTTCAAATAATGGCACTGTTGAAAGTAAAAAGTAAAGGTATGTTCTTATATAGTACAGTATCCAGTCCTCAGGACTGCTGAAAGCGCTTTACACTTTATTCCCTGGCAAACCTGTTCAATCGAACACCATCTCGACTTCTCTGGGAAGCATTCAGCCACGCTGCAATTAATGCGCGAGGACTATTCGTACTCAAATATCCACCACTGTCTATAGCCAGGTACTGGTTCATACACCGGAGTGAACTGAAGCAATGTAGACTAAACGAATTTGCCCAAGGTTCGACACCGTCGCACAAGATTCGAACACGCGTTCTCTCAGTCGAGAGTCCGAAGCTGTTACCGCTGCGCTACTGCGCTTCTCTGTTGACTAGAGGAGTTCTTCAATTTCCTCTTTCTTTCAGCATGGCTATTTTCAAACTGTTGATTATCAAAATGTTCTTGCAAATCAACAAAGTTTAATTTTGGAAAAGATGAATGAAAAGAAATACAAGAGAGCCTTGTTATGCTGAATCAGTTAGACTAAGATCCCAATCAATTACCATGGCCAACTTTTAATTTGCTCCTACTTATTTACCTGTATGCATTGGCCATATACAGGGCACTCCAGATATCTCGAACTCACATAAGTTGATTTTCGCTAAATCCATTGTTTTCCTCGGTAATGAGCGTCGGTCCCAATAAGGGGACCTTCTGATAACTTTCTATTTATCAGAAGTTCCACTTATCAGTATTATCATGTGTCTCTGGAGGTTCAACCTTATCCAGAATGCACTGTACGTTTTCCGTTATTCTAGCTCTAATAATTAATGTTGTATATATACATATGGGCCATTCTCGCAAAAAGTGTACAGTAACGGTAAAGTAACTTGTCAAGATTAAATGTAATTTTTTTTGTTTTTAGCGAGTATTATTAATATCAAATGTGCTATTAACCTGAAGCAGCGCGGCTTGATCTGATATATTATTATATTTTGTTAAACTTTATTGCAGATCTGCTAGGGTTAAAAGTTCGTGATTCGCACATTTTTTTGGCAACACGGTATTGTGTACTTTTAAAAAAAAACCAAATATTTCTACATTGAATGATGACATGCCAGACAGGTTTATTAACAATCGTAGCTGTATCATGAACAACAATCTGTGAATGTACGAATCTCACATTTTCATGTTTCGGTTCAAATAAGTAGAGAAACGGGAATTTTTCAAAAACGGCTGACTGGAAAGGCAAGACCCGTAGACAAACAGACCCAATCCGAAATACGTCACAATTCCCAGATTTAGGCAATAAAATAACATCCACAACGAGGTTAATCCTCTTGCTATGGTTGCATATACTGATATTTTAATGAGCATTTTCTTTCATTGCATGTCGAATATTGGGCACTGCAGTTTTGTTAACTGGAAAGGAGAAATCCTTGCCTAGTAGTAGAGGCTCGACACTGACCTAGCTGACACCGACTGCAGACGTCGCCATCGGCGGACGTTATAATTCCATTTATTGTTTGGCAGGACGATGGTGCTGCCTCTAGTGGTAGTGGTGAGCTAGGACGTATAGGGGACGCCTACAAGGAGAAGGAGTTAACGGGGGCACTGCGGAAAAAGTTTCCGCGACTATCCCGGGTCGACGTACCATTACGTCGCGCTCTCCTGATCCGCCTGCATGAACAGCAGCGGCATATGGCATCTCCACCGTCATCACGGCCTCCCACGAGTGTACCAACACTGGACATATCGTGTGACGATGTCACGATACCGCCAGTATCCGACACACCTCTTCAGATGATATGTGACGACGACGATGATCATGAAGATGACGTCAGCGCACCGGTATCGGAGTACACAGCCCTCCGGTGCGACACGTCGACGCTCGATCTAGGTCTCGACGGACATATCATCAGGAGTAAATTGTATAATTGAATGGCTTTGGGGTATGCAGCACCCATCGAATGCGTACGTAACATAGAGCGAGAAATAGAAAGCTTAGCCGATGTCGTATTTGCGTCCACACCATGTACTTTAAAAGACGCCTACGCCTTATCTGTCAGGAATTGGCGCGGAATATAATCCGCAACGAAAACGTTGATTACGTGACTGCGACACTCCGTAGCGAACAGTAATATCATGTTGTTTTTGATTATGATATGTAGATGTAACATAGCTATCGTAAGGCAGTGTCACAAAGAGGATACGGGCCTCTACGTCATTTGGGGTTAGAGGCGCCTTGAGATGTCACACAGAGCCACACTTATATCAGTATGTTAGTTGCATATCGTCATCATTAATGATGTAGTATTGGTCGATTTGATTATTGTAATTGCTAGTATCGTAGAGGTATAATAAAGGTACATGTACTCCAGTTCTCCGTCGTCTGTTGTTCTTTCACATTGACGAGCGACTTTGCGGTATAACACACAGGGTGTATGTCTCACGTACTTCACTCGCCTACCTGAGACTGAGGATTCATATACAACAGTGTAGAGTTATCGGTGTATACGTAGCCACGCTCCCTCTGTTCACACGCTGACATCTATCCACCTTCTTCACCTCTATCCAATCGTGCTTACATGGCATTATACGTAGCCACGCCCCACCTCTGTCCACATGCCGACATGATGTTACGCAGTGGTTCCTCTATAGAAACATGCAAGTATCTCTCATCCTTCAGTTGTAGGTGTATACAGAACGATGAAGCAACACGCACGTCGCCACTGCGGGGTCGTCCTCGATACATACGACGACATACAACGTCACATAGACCTAACTCATTCATCACCGTCGATCCAGTCACCACAAGTTGACGACCATGCCTACAGTAAGCCAATGTCGGGAGTGGCGCCATCTACCGAAACACCGAAAAGCTCTAAGCACCGGTATCTTCACAAGTCTCACTCTGCTGTGAGACTTGTGCAAGTGAGTTCCCGAGACGTGACAGCTTGTTACGTCATACCAAGACGGTATGTAGCAGACGTGTAGAGGTAACCGACCCACCGCTACCCAAGCGAGCGAGACGCGAAGAGCGACCACGTGTTAGCAACGACGTCGACGACGATCCCATACGTCCTCCGCCACGACTCCCCTTCGCCGACACTCTATCGAGGGAGCTGCGAGACGTCGTTCGAGACCACTGGTCGGCCATCCGAACCCATGTGACCAGAGGACCTGTTCAATCCAGGTACAATTACAGAGTGTCGACACCGGACACCTCTGTACTACAACCGTCAGTAAAAATCATGTTCCGCGAACAGACGCACGCGTTCAAGATTAATCTTAGTTACGGTTTCGTGTTGAGGAAGAAGGTCACTAACCGATACAGATACTACCATTCGTACTGTAACTGTTGTGGTCGTTACCTTGATGAACCGTGTCTTATTACCAACACCGAAGCCTTTGATGCATTTCTGTAGCGTGTCCGAGAAAAAAGACGTGTTGCAGTGGGTGATCAATCAACGTCCGGACAGTCAATGGGTATGCGAGGTGGTCACGAATGTTACCTTCTTCGTAACACTTCCAAGGTACATCAAAAGGAACAAAGCCGTCATCGGATTAGAAAGAGAACTCAATCATAACAAGAAGTACACCGACAATCTGTGCCTGTTCCGGTGCCTCGTGGGTAATACACACACCGGTTGGAACCCGCTGTGAAGGTACTCTACGAGAAGTACGACCGAGACGTAGTGCCTATGAAGGACTTTGACGGAGTAACGATGGACGACCACCACCTTTGAGCCCAACGTGTGCGTCTACACAGTCGTCGAACCGGAGGAAGAAGAAAGTGCAAAGCCGACTGCCGAACTTGTGCGCCGTTCGATGTGTCACTATTCCAACACGTTGTACGTCATTCTCCACGAGACACAATTTTCCTACATACAAGACTTGAACATGTACTGTCGCTCCTATCGATGTAGGAAGTGTGGCGACTCGTTATGGAAAGACGCATCCAAACTAAAGAGACACGAGCGCACGTGTACGGGAGGCTTGCAAAGAATCTATCCCATTCCGTCTACCATCCGTCGTCGACAGTCTTCCAGCGTTTGTTGGACGAAAATATTCGTGTTCCCGATTGGTTGCGCTAATATCCCTATTGTGCCACCTTCGACTTCGAGACCTGGTTCGATACGGCACAGCTTCCATCGGACAGCACCAAGGTACATTGGGTGGCTCGTCACGTACCGTTGAAAGGTCATTTCCCGTACGAATACATGGACAGCCTGGAGAGACTCGACGACACCACTCTGCCTCCCAGACGACTGAAGAACGAAGGTATATCCGACGAGGACTACACCCGCTGTCAGGAGGCGTGGCGAGACAACGACATGAAGACGTTGCGGGCCTTTCTCGTCTGGTACAACAACAGGGACGTCGTACCGTTCTTGGACGCCATCGCCAAACAGTTTGCCTTCTACCGGCAACGCAGTCTCGACATGTTCAAACAAGCTATTAGTATACCCGGTTTGACCTTGCCCTACCTGTTCAACTACGTGCCGGAGAAGACCTTCTTTACTCTGTTCAACGAGACGAACAAGGATGTCCATCGACGCGAAGAGAAGAAGATCCGACCCGAAGCGGCACAGCCCACACGTCAGATGGCCGCCGAATGGCTGACGTGGGAGTCCGAAAACACGGGACGCGCTATACGTCACCAGTCCAACGGACGAGAGAAGCGAATCGTCAAACTGCTGGTGGACGGTTGGTGCAGCGAAGCGAAGACGGCATATCAGTTTCACGGATGCTTCTACCACGGCTGTCCGTGCACCGGTCGTGAGGTTAACGAGATCAACGGGAAACCCATGACGGAACTGCTCACCGAAACGCGAAAGAACACGGCCTACCTTCGTCACTTTGTCAGGGTTGTCGAGTTGTGGGAGTGCCAGTGGAATGTCACTACACGCGATCCGTGCGAGAAATTGTCTCTGGATGCCACCTTTCCCCGCCTTCGACACGTGCGCTGGAAAATGACATCACAACAGATCCTGACAGGCGTACTCAAAGGGACCGTGTTCGGAATGATTCAGTACGACATCCATGTACCGGAGGAATTGCGCGTGCACTTTACCGAGATGCAGCCCATCTTCAAGAACATTCACATGACCCGCGATGACGTCGGACCGTTCATGCGTCGATACACCGAAGAACACGACATCATGGCAACCCCGCGTCGCATGCTCGTCGGAAGTTGTCGTGGATATAACATCTTGCTCGCCACACCTCTCTTGCGATGGTACCTGGAAAATGGACTCGATGTGAAGCACGTCTACCAGGTCATCGAGATCACCGATCGCCTGCTTCAGACGATTCGGCGAGGCGGTGTCCACTGCACGTCGCGAGGGTGACGTCCACCCCGACAAGGCCATGATCGCGGACACCAACAAATTTATGGGGAATTCTTCATATGAAAAAATTATCAACAACGTCAATAAGCACCGCGAGGTCGCCTACTGTACGGAGAAGAGGGCGTCGATCATGATCAACGATCGCCGCTTTCGACAGCTCGACGTCGTCACCGACGATGCGTACAAAATCGAAATGCACAAGCGCAGCGTGAAATACGCCTTGCCCACGCACGTCGGCTTCTACGTGTTGCTGTGGGACAAACTGTGCATATTGTAGTTCTACTACGATTTCATGGACATATACGTGGAACGTCCGCTGTTCGAGTACTGCGAAACCGACACGGATAGAGTCTACTTAGCTCTAGCCGGAGAGTCCTTCGACGACCTCGTGACCCCGGCACTGTGCGAACACTACTTTCGGCATCGCTCCGAATGGTTACCGTCCGAATGTTGCGCCGATCATCAGAGCGAGTACGTGCGCTGTCGACTGGCCGGACGTCCGTGGTGCGGCACCGAGACGTGTTGCAAGGCACGCAAAGCATACGACAAGAGAACACCAGGGTTCCTCAAGGTCGAATGGTCCGGCGACTGTTTCCTGGGTCTGTGCAGCAAGACCTATTATTGTTCGGGTCCAATCGACAAATACAGCACCAAGGGACTAAACAAACGACTCAACACAATCGACAAGCAGGCGTTCCTGGATGTGCTGACTAATCGACGAAGCGGAAGCGGAAAGAACCGCGGGTTCCAGGTGAATCAATCGTCTGTGCTGACGCACATCCAGGAACGTGCGGCTTTGACATACTTCTACGCCAAGCACGTGTTCCACGAGGACGGAGTCACCACAGGTACGGTGGACGTGTAACGACGATCGACGGTAGCTGGCACAAAGAGCAAACGCGGCCCTACGTCAGTTGGGAATAGAGGCGCCTCTAGCTGTCACGCGGTTAGTAGGCAGAATGTAGACACACACACAAAAATAGAGCACCATGTCACGGACGCGAGCAGTCGTAGGAGTTGCTCTAGTAGGAACAGTCGTACCTGTACGTCTTATACGTCTTGTTATATGTTCTCCTCCTTCGCTCCTCGTGGTGTGGTGGAGGTATCATCGTCGGATCTAACGTCACAGCGGGCAACGCGACATTGTCGAGCGTGACCACCGCCACCTACTAGAACACGCACAATCATGGACACGCGATGGAAACATCCCTTCACCTGCATCGTCGCGGGTCCGACGGGATGTGGTAAAACTACGTTCGTGACGCGCATGCTACGTCACGCCGAAACGATGATCGATCCGCCTCCCGGAAAGTTCACGTGGTGTTTCGGAGAATGGCAGAGCGCCTACTCCGCTGTCGTCAACGACTCGGTACGCTTTGAGGAAGGCATGCCGAGCGGCGCGTTCAACGCGGCGACGCGAAACCTCGTGGTGTTCGACGATCTGATGGCGGAAACGGACGAATGGGTAACGACCTTGTTCACGAAAAAGAGTCATCACCAGAACACGTCCGTACTGTATCTCGTGCAGAACCTGTTTCTGAAAAACAAGGAGAGTCGCAATATCAGTCTGAACACGTAATACATGGTGTTCTTCTAGAATCCTCGCGACGCGACACAGATAGGTCACTTGGCGCGACAAATGTATCCGGGACGCCTGAAGTTCGTACAGGACGCGTTCGAAGACGCCAGGTCGCCAGCAAACGGTTATCTCCTGATCGATCTGAAACAGGACACGCCCGAAGACATGCGTCTGCGCACGGCCGTCCTTCTGGACGACGGCGTTCAGTACGTGTATCAGCCCAAGATATAAGATGACCGCGCACGCGCCTCGTCACTTCAGTCGCAGCGTGTCCGAACTCGTGAATAGACACATACTCTGCATACAGGCGCTGAACAGCCGACACCGATCTGTTGTGTGCATTAGCCGAGTGTGCCTACAACATATAGAAGAAGAACATTCCTTTGACCGACGTTCAGAGACGCCATTTGAGTAGGTACAGAACGAACCTGCGCAACTTAGCACAGAGTGGCGTGCCGGCGACGAGGAGACGTCGCATCTTGCTACGGGTTAACCAGGTCGGCGCGAGACAGACCGGCGGTTTCTTGTCGGCTTTGCTAGCACCGTTGACTGGTGCGGTCTTTCTACCCTTGCTCAAAGAAGTGCTACTCAAGTAGACAAAGGAAAACGCACGGAAGATGGCCTTGATAGATCCACGACTGTTGGACAGTCTACGCGCGCCACCATCGACGGATAACCTAGGACGCAAGGCTCAGGTCCTTGACGACGAGGTGAAAGCCATACTCGACAGACACGATCTAACAGACGGAGACAAGGTCGTCATATATAATCAAGTGTTGCAACGCTACAACGCGTTGGCCGATCGACGCACGCGTGAACCGGTTCGCGTGATGACGGTGAACAAGGACGCGCAAGGTTCGCCAGTGACCACGGCGGCGGCGGCGGGAGGTATATAAGCGGAAGTCGTCGACAGCGTTCCCAAGGCGCTGCAGACCAAAGCCAGACGACTGATAGAACGTCTGAAACGTGACGTCGCGTAGACTGCGCGCGGAGAGCTCATGCACAAAGGATTGGCGGTATCCGGAATTAACGTGGTGGATCTCGTGAACGATCTGTTGCGCAAGCACAAGACCGTCGGCGACCCGATGGGATGGCAGGTGTTTGTGCGCCAACTCGGAAGTCTATGTTGTCTGTGTGCCGCTGTCGCTTACGCCGGACTTCACATCGTGAGCGGGATTACCATTGATTACATCATCCGTACGTCATCATGGCCCGCCATCGCAAACAGCTGCAGGGAGTCTACTTCGACCCCGCCAAGGTAGGAAGTTACGGGGGAGCCAAATCTTTTCGCCGAGCCACTTTCAGATCTATCCAGCGTGTACAGAGAAAGGTTGTCGAACTATGGTTATCGGAACAGAACGCCAATACCCTACACAAACCGGTGAGAGTTCGTTTCCGGCGGCGACGTGTGGTCGCCGGAGGCCGGAATCAACAGTGGCAGGCCGATCTAGTCGACGTGTCCAGACAAAAAAGAGACAACGAAAGTACGGCGTTCCTACTCACGGTGATCGACATCTTCTCGAAAGTCGCCCGATGCGTTCCGCTGAAGACCAAGTCGGCGACGTAGATGGCGATAGCGCTGAATGGACTGTTCACCGGCGACGGCGATCGTCCGCTGACATTGCAGACCGACAGATCTGGAATTCCTGAACCGTGGCGTTCGGGGTGTATTGGAAAAGTACGGTATCCATCACTTCTCCACCTACAACGAGGAGACTAAGGCAAGCATCGTGAACGCTTTAATCGTACGTTAAAGACGCGTATGTGGCGATACCTAACGAAACACGAGACGTGGCAATACATGGATATCCTTCAGGACCTGGTACGCTCGTACAACGACACTCCTCACCGCAGCGTTGGTATGGCTCCGTCGCAGGTGAATGCGTCGAATGAGGAAGAGGTGTAGCAGCGGTTGTACGGTGGTCAGCACGGCATGGGTGTGCCCAAGTACAACGTGGCGGATCGCGTGCGTATCAGCAAGGTCAAGAGACGCTTCGATAAAGGGTACACGGCGAATTGGACCGAGGATATATTCACGGACGATCTCGGAGAGATACTGGAAGGTACTTTCTACGAACCGGAGTTGTAGAAGGTGACGGTTCCGGCCAATAAACTGTACCGTGCCGAGTCGATAGAGGAGCGAAGCAAGGTGGGCAGGCGTAGGGAAGCTCCTTCGAAATTCAAGAGCTGGATCGATGCGAAGGCCCTCGTCGGCTATAAAGACTAGTCATACTTCCGACAAGCTTTCATTCGCCCACCCATGACGGACGAGACGACATCACAGGTCACCGTTAGCGACGACGACGACGAAATCGACGCTCCGCCGTCACAGAAAGAGAGGACTCAGTGGCAAATCTTCGGTACCGTGTGTCCCAAAGAGGAGATCATGTTTTTGTGTTAGGTCGTCGTCTTAAACACGGTCATCTTGGTCAGCATCTACAAACTGTCGATCGGACACGGGAATCCGACTCTGTAAACGGCCCTGTTGAGCAGTTCGTTGGGTTACCTGCTACCTAGCTCGATGCTGAAACAACAGCAACATGACGACGAGTGATTTCTATCTCACGTTGGCTAGCAATGCTTTCATGCGCACGCACCCCGATAACACGCGGACCCACTACATTACGACGCTACCGCTACGTATCGTCCTACCGGGACGATGGGAGTGTGGACTGGTAGAGATACAGTACCCCCACAGTTGGTAAACGTTATAGAAACCGACGCGTGGCTCGCTGTAACGCTACCGGTAGAAGAGGCGACGAACGTGTGGCCCATGCACACGAAGTGTACCAGAATCGAGACAGGACACTATAAAGATCTTTGGACGCTAGTCATCGCGATTAACGCCGCTCTACGTCGCGTGGCGGGGGATGGAAGGGTGAAACTGAGCTACACTACCATCACGCATAAGATAACGATGCACATGCTACCGAATACCGTCTTCCGCGGCGCTATGCTGACCACCATTTCCGGCTTTCGCGACAATCCGTTGCCGGCTCTCCCGAAGGATCCCACAAATTCCGAGTAAAAGGTATATATCACAGAAGCAGACACCGTAGTGAACACGGAACGAGGGCTCGAATCGCTCTACGTCTACACGGATGTCGTGTGACAGCCTCGTACCACTGCTGCGCATCGTCCCACTGAGCGGTAGCCACAGCGACATCATGTCGAAGACCTTTGAAAAAACTAAGTACGTACTCTACAAAGAGTTTGGTACGATCGAGATCGATATAAGAGATGACACTGGAAGACTCGTGCCATTCGAGGTCCGTAAGGTGACGGTGACACTTCATTTCCGACGGCGACGAACGGCACTGTTCTAGAGATGCATTACAACGATTACTACACGCGTCAAGCGGGCGGTGCGCTTCCATATTTCGCGGGTGCCTGATACTAACGAGGATACGGACTAGGAAGTCTATTCGGAGGTCTACTGAGTAGCGTCATGCCGTTCGTCTAGAGAGGTGCCGTGGCGTTGGGAAAGAGCGGTATTGACCGGCGCGCACATAGCCGACGACGTCTCGTCGAGACAGTACATCAGAACTGCCGCCAAACGTCGCGTCACCGCTGCCAGTAGAGACATGATGAGCGACCTCTTAACTCCTGGTGTCCAACCGCGTAAGAGTATAAGACACGCATCCGCTAAGAAACGAGTCAGTACAGCCGGGAGACGGAACAGGAAGAAGACACGTGTGTCCGACATAATCGACGATAGATTTCGTGTATAAACTATCGTGTGACTCACATCGGCATCATCGATAGTCACACCGTACAACATCAACCCATGTCATCGATCGACCCGGGTGGACTGGTAGAATTCGTCAAACCCGGTTCGGGAGACGATTACCTGGACCTCTCCAGACGATGTTACACGTTTAAGCGAAGGTGACGCGTGCCGACGGAGCCGACCTGGACGCCGCCGATCCCGTGAATAACTGGCTCTATTCGCTGTTCAGTCAGGTCGACGTCTACCTGAACGGAACGCTCGTGACTCCCTCGACCAACACGTACCCGTACCGCGCGTACATAGAAACGCTGCTCAGTTACGGAGACGATTCCAAGGAGACGCAACTGACCAGTCAGATGTGGCACAATGACACGGCCAATCGCATGGAAACCATCGAAATAGCCGTCGGCGATACAGCCAACGCGTGGTTCGTCAACAAACGCAAAATGATCGCACAGAGTCGCGTGGTCGACATGATGGTTCGTCTCCACTTGGACCTGTTCGTCAAGGATAAATTCCTCATCAACGGCGTCGAGGTCAATATAGGCCTTATGTGCAGAAAAGGGTACGTTCGCGATGATGGCCGGTGGCGCCAACCCCGACTACAAGATAAAGATCGTCAACGCCACACTGTTCGTCAAGAAGGCCACCCTGAATCCGGGCGTGCAGATGGCTCATATCAAAGCCCTCGAAAAAACCATGCCAAATATCCGGTGCGACCAGTCGACTGCAAGGTCTACTCCATTCCCACGGGTACCCGCTCGCACAAGTACGAGAATATCTTCCTTGGCACTCTTCCGAAACGTCTTGCGCTGTGCTGCATCGATAACGACGCCTACAACGGAACCTACGCCAGAAATCCCTTTTACGCCAACAAACAACCACATCAACTTCCTCGCCGTATACGTGGACGGTCGACAGATACCCTCCAAACCTTTCCAGCCCAATTTCGACGACGGCTTCTTCGTCAGAACACAACCTGTTCACCTCGACGGGTAAGGTGTGGCAAGACGAAGGCAACGGCTTGTCTCGCGCCGACTTCCGACACGGCAACACCTTCTTCGGCTTGGACCTCACCCCCGATGCGTGCGACGACTGTTGCTTCCATCTGGTTCAAAAGGGCAACCTGCACATCGAGATTCATTTCCGTGACGATCACTGTGAACGACGTTGCCTACGACAAGTTCGAGACCGTGCCATAGATCGACAAGAGTCGCAACGTCATCTACGACTACTGTTGGAAACACTGCAGTTCTTCCGCATACTCGCCCTGGATCCGCACGCCGGTGGCATCATTCGTGGGATCGTACCCAAAGACGTACTCCTCGCTCTAAAGATAGACGCTTACCCGGTCGCCTGTGTGTGCAACACGCACGACACGGGTAAACCGGACGAACATTGGATAGCGCTCTACGTAGACGGCAAAGGTCACGGTGATTACTTCTGCTCTTACGTCTTGGCGCCACGGCACGTCGAGTTCCGTCGATTCTTGAATAAGCATTGTGTAACATGGACTCATAATTCCAAGAGACTTAATGGTTCCGTGTCTAACGTTTGCGGACAAAACTGAGTTGCTTATCTCATGTTTCGCTGTCGTGAACTTCCCATGAAGGAATTCGTGAACGGTTTCGGCACTGATCTGGTAGCAAACGATTGCCGTGTATTCGATTGGCTTAAACAACTGCAATAAGATGTGTGTTTCGTGCATGTACCGTGATTCATTAACGGGCGAGTATCATCATTATCATTATCGTTCGAGCCTATGGCGCTGTGGTCACACAGCCGTAAGCTCACGATCTCTGCCGCGGTGTTCAGACACCCGTAATTCGTACCACCACCCTACGAGCCACTGGCGTGGTCGTAATGATCCGTAAGCTCACGACCGCTGACGTGGTATTCGCTCACCCGCAATGTCACATCGTCCACTTGTCTTCGGTTACTAAAAACACGGTTTCATGTGTGATATCACACGTATGCATTAAGCTGGTATCTTTGGTCAAAAAAGTGCACTCGTATACTCTTGTGTTTCGTTAGTTCTTTCGTACACGCGCATTCATACACACACATAATTATGTCTAAGTGAACACCTCTTTACCCCCGCAGGAGGCACTACCTCCATAACATTCCGCCAGGTGGCACTACTTCCACTAGGAAGTCGTGACAGGCTAAATCCCCCACAACAGCAGACACAGACACTACCTCCTTCACTTTCCGCCAGGTGGCTGCACTACTTACACTTCTTTCCGCCAGGGTATAGGTCACGTGGAGACAGGCGCCATCTTAGAATTTCTCCATGGGACCCCGCACGCACCACGGATGCTTATCCAAAAAGACTAAAATACTACTTTCGCTTTATCTGGCCTCAGCCAATGTAGTTCTCTTGATATTTTCTTTTTAGTTGAAGTATAAACTAATAATTTCCAAACATTAACGAAAACGTTAAATGTTTGTAATAGAAAACAACATTTATTATAAGTGTTTGTTAAAAATTCGCAGAAAAAATCTGTAAAAATGCCATCAATAATGTAGATCCTACTGCAGAGTTTAATAAAATATACAATAATATTAATAATAGCGTAGCAATTAAGCAGGGTTAACGACCAAACCACGTCCCCAGAATTGTTCTTCGGTGTCGCCTAAGGGTGTGCGAGACGGTAGGCGGTTAGCTTTGTGCGTTTTAAAAATAATTTCAAAAAAATTAGAAAGAAGTTGAAACTTTAACAACCAGACTTTTCACTAGAGAAAAATTCAAGGCTCGGCAAACATTGAACTCAAGTCGGTGATAATTGACCATGCGGACAGAAACAATTGTGTATTGACTGTGACGATGTCAAAGTGGTAGATAGAGATACATACAGGTGCGCGCGGTGGATTAAGGAGGCCATCTGGATCAAAAAGACAACACCTACGATGATTAGAGATGAGAGGGATACCGACTGAGTCGCGTGTGGCACAACACCTTGTCACACCATCTGGCGAGCAGCGGAAGAACAGTCCTCGATGAAGGCCGAAACGTTGATTGTGAGTCGAAAATTTCTAGTTGTGTACTAAGAAAATTGTGTTGTTTATTATGAAAACATTGTACAATGTTCTCAGATTGTGCAATGTTTTGAAAATCCTTCTCTGTAAACGATTAACGTAAAACGTAATACAATTAAGCGTTACGAAGCAACGTCATTTCAACGTCATTTCAACTTGTGATTGTGAACAGAGATGCTTCGCGAACTAGTGTAATGGTTTTACCAGCGACTTTATATCAATGTTATATATACAGATACACGTTGCTACTGGTCGAATTGAAGTCCCTGTATGTCGTCTTTGGTCAGAACTGTAAACCGAAGGACTGCCTCGATTTAAGATGCTACCAATTGTCGACGGCGAAGGACGGGCCTCACACCATATACGCGGATACTGCGTCTCTACCGAAAGTGCAGGTATCGTGTGACCAAACAACCGCCGGAGGTGGATGGATTGTGTTATTGCGCCGAGTCGACGACTCAGTACTGTTTAACAAGTCATGGACGAATTACAGAAACGGTTTTGGCGTCCATGGCGGAAATACGAATGTTTGGCTGGGCAACGAAAAGGTGTATCATCTAACGAGAAATCAGAGTACTCGTCTTCGGATTGAAGCCTACTCGTATATTGGAACTTCTTGTACTTTTGGCGCTGTTGATTTCTATGTGGATAGCGAGCTTACTAACTACACGTTGCGATTTGGTGCAGTAACCTCCGTTGGTTCAAATGTCGCATTTTTGAATTATCACAAAAATATTCAATTCTCAACCCCTGACCATACAGCTGACCCTTATTGTTTTCCATCATACGACGGCGGGTGGTGGTATAAAACCTGCCATACAATATACTTAACGGGACATTACTCCAGTATCGATATGCTTGACCGAACATATCAATCGTCCTATATTGACTCTTTTAACGAAAATCGTGTACTAAAGAGTTGTGTAATGCTGTTCCGGCCGATGGACATTGATCGCACGTGCAACAACCCCTGCGGGAACCACACATGCGAGTACTTGGAGGCCAACAACAGCCGCCGCTGTGTCTGCCGAACAGGATACTGCGGGAACCTTTGTCAGTACAACTGCACGAACGGCGGCACGTGCGTGTACTTGCCGGCCTCCAACAACTACCGCTGCGCCTGCCCTGGAACACACTGTGGTGCTACCTGTGAGAAAACTAACCCGTGTCAAAACAACGGAATTTGTGAATACCACTCGATCGAACAAGTGAGTTCGTGCGTGTGCGCAGCTGGCTTCAAGGGTGCGACGTGCACTGACATTGACTCTAGCAGTGCCAGTGACATTAGCTTAATAACCGCAGCGATCGTGATCAGTCTGGTCTTGCTGGTAGTCGTTCTTGATCTTGCCTTCACTGTTATACTCATGAAGAAGCAAAGCGATGAGCAAAATATACAACAGGAGCAAGCGGCTGAGGAGGGACGTCAACGAGTGACTGCCGAACAAGAGGAACAAGAAGAACAAGAAGAACAAAAAAACTTCTGGTCTTTCTCTAGTTTTTTAGATTGATTTTTGCTGGTTATTTACTCGAAAAAAACCGAATCAGTCTTCCACGGTTGCCGAATGACGACACTGTTTTAGTTTGACGGATGACTATTTTATGGCATGTGTGTGTGCGTGCGTGCATGCGTGCATATTAATGTGTGTGATAACAATAGTCCTACACAAAGAACTGCGATTCTAACAAAGTGGGTATCCACTTCTTATGACCCTCTACCAGAACTAAATAGGGTGAGGAAATACGCCTATTGTTTTTCGGGAAATTTACTTACGAAAAAATCTTTAGATACAATGCTGATACATTGAATGCATTAACCACGTCATTATATTAAATGAACATAATCTACTGATATTTTCGAAGATCAGTAAAACAGACAAAAGTTACACATATTTTAGCTGACGTCCTCAATAGGCCACTGGACATTATGTATTAAATAGCATCTGTATATTATTATTGGACTTATTTCTTATTCAAGTGATTTTAGTATTGGCACACATGGTATGGGTGAAATTGGGTGCAATCCACAGTCTTTTTCTTTCAATAATTTAAAAAGCGTTACTAGAACTGCTTATTAATCACTCCTTTATATGATATTCCACAAATAGTGTTTAATTTAATATATTTAGTATGCATTGCGAGACTTTTGTCACTCATTTAGCCACCTTCATATTCACGTGTATGACAGATATATATATGTCCCACCCTGTGCGTTTTGCCCCACAACTACCTGGCCGTTTTGCCCCACACGCCAATATTTTAAGAAACACAATTTACATTATTAGTATTCATACTTATGTTTATTGCACGCATTTGCAACATTCAGAACACCAGTGACAACATAACTGTTTATTGTATAGACATAATGCTTTGTTTCCGTTTCCTGTGGTTACTTCTCACTAAGCCACCTTTTTGTTCGTATATATATATATATATGTGTGTGTGTGTGTGTGTGTGTGTGTGTGTGTGTGTGTGTGTGTGTGTGTGTGTGTGTGTGTGTGTGTGTGTGTGTGTGTGTGTGTGTGTATAGTGACCATATTAATAACAACATGCGTCACCAGTAGAATAACATTTACTGAACAAATCAATATGTCGCCAACAAGAGCCTGCGACATGACTAACAAAATCAGCAAAATAAGGAACAGCCAAGCAGCTTCGAGTGGAAAAAAAGAATTATGGATTGGTCACATGCAATGACGCCGAACGCGACGACACTGGCAGACATGACGACGCCAAACACGACGACTCGGGCAGAGATGACGACGCCGAACGCGACGACACGGACAGAGATGACGACGCCGAACGCGACGACACGGACAGAGATGACTTCGACGAACGCGACGACACCGGCAGAGAAGATGACGCCGAACGCGACGACTCCGGCAGAGGTGATGATGCAGAATGCAACGACACGGACAGAGGTGACGACGACGACGAACGCGACGACACGGACAGAGATGTCGACGACGACACTGGCACAGTCTCCACTCGGTCCACACCTTCGTCATCCCGTTGAATGATGGCAGTCAACGTAATTTTCGTTGGTTTTGATTCGAAAAAAGGCGTAATGTAATTTCGACAATTCTTCGACGGCGACGGCCTGGCGAAGACAAAAATGCTACATTGCTGTTTCAATTGATAGTGTTACGTGCTTTGAATTAACGGGATTCCTCTAGGGAAATAACGAAGCACGTTCAGTATATTGGGCGCCAAAAACCGTAACGCTCCCGATTACTCGTACTTGTATACGGAGAATAACGGGCCAGTACGCGAATGCTAAATAAGGAAATCGTCCTTAAACTCGGCTAAAATGATGCCGTCGTAATTTGATTGAATCGAATGTTACAAACAGTTTAGTGGGCGACGTCAATGCAACTTTAACAATTCAGTCGGCGATTTTTTATTGGCAATTCAAACGCCGGAAACTTTCCCACAATAGTGCCAATACAAGTCGTTCGAGTGTCAGTTTTTGACTGACAGAAGTAATGAACAATGTACCTACGCTGTTGCATTTAAACAGTATCCACTTGACTATTGCTACAACAAACTACTCACATGTGTAGAATATTTCCAGGAACTGCCCTGGGAAGGTTGTGCCAACGTCAGAGAAAGGCTACGCGTGTACGGCGTCTGTCACACTGCCCGTCGTATATAAAGGGCTAGTTCGGGTCATTACATAGTTGACGGGTTTGTACCCGTCACGGTCAATCAAAATTCTTACCCGCTCCCGGCCGACTCAGCCCGGCCAAATGACGGGGTGACAGGTGTCTGCATTAGTATATGCTTCCCAGAAATGTCCAGACGGTGTTCCATTGAACAGGTATGCCAGGGAGTAAAGTGTAAACAAGTTAGTTACCTGCCATAGATAGAAAACAAATTATTATCATGTTGCAATCAAATGTCCCGTCCGAACATACCCAGGTACAGTAGCCTGTATACAGTCAAGGCACACGAGTAAGATGTATTATCTTGTAAACTGCACCTAAATGTAGTGTTCTTTAGTTTTAGTCAGGGTTTGTTGAATTTATTGTTGCCTGAAGTTGGGATACTTTGGCTGTGCTCTGGACACTGTTGCAGTTGATCAGCATGGCTTTTAGTTTAGATTTTGTTTTAGCGTTTGCTCGGTCGGGGGTAGATGTATTTGCTAGATTAGGTGCAAATGTAGGGTTTGGGTCATACATGCTATTTGCGTAGTTACTGCTGTCTGGAAGAGACTGCACAACTGGGTATTGGTTTGATGTGGTTATGTTGCTTGAGAATAGACATATAGAATAGTTTGGGAGCCCACAACAAGAGCAAAACCATAAGACACTAGCTGTTGTGTGTTAACTGCATGTTCATATGTGGTATCATTTATTTGGACACACGAGGTGTGGTACCAGCAGTCACATTCATCACATTGGATGGCATGGTGATGTTGATGTACCTCAAGACTGCAGGCCCGGTGCCAAATGGGAAGTCTGGAGTGGAGGTTGACATGGGGCCAGGGTTTGGATGAAGGTCCCCTGCTTGGACTAGTAGTCCACAAATATACAGTAAGGGCAGGCTGTGAGGTTTAGTTGGCATCATCTTGTTTTTCTTTGTAACTGTGGATTTTGGAAAGGATGGCAGCTTTCTTGTCATGTTGGGAGGTCATCCTCAGTTGTGGAGTTTTGGTGGAGGTATCTATGCATGTTTGCAGCAACAAAGCACAGGGCTATGAGCAGTGTGAACTTCATGTCGAGGCCAGGGATGTGGATTGTGAAATATAATGCCTTTGGATTAGCTTCTTCTTCTTCCGTTAATTGGCCACAATCAATATATGATTATTCTGCCACTATTCTGGGGATCTGGCATTTGGAAAGAAAAACCCACCTTCTACAAAATAGATTTAAAAAATACACCTTACTAATAAACCCTGCACAAGGCAGTGTCAGGCCCAAAAGAACAGAACAAACAGACAAAAAAAACCAAATAAAACAACTACAAGAGCTACTACTAATACTAGTTATCTACAGCTCTCTAATAAGGACCCTAGCAGTTCAATGTTAGTTTTGGAGATCCTTGACACAAAAGTGTCGACTGTTTTAGCCTCCACTAGTAGGTCTGGAAGGTTGTTCCATTTTCTGATGGTTCTGGGTAGGAATGAGTGCTGATGGTACTGGGTGCGACATTGCGGCTGTGAGAACAGTGGCCGCGTCGTTGGCGTGGTGGTGGTGGCTTCAGCTTTCTCTTCTGTCCAGTGGCACTGACTTGGTTTGTGTGAATTTTATACAGCATGGTCAGTCGAGCGGCGTTGTTCTAGGGGGGAGCATGTCCTTGACGCTAGACGTGTTGTAGTAGCGTCTAAGGACATACCGGGCAGCTCTTCGTTGTACAGCCTCAATTTTGTTTATGGCGCGTTGGGTAGGTGGGTCCCATACCGTTGAGGCATACTCTAGGATGGGCCTAACAAAGGACTTATAGGCTGTCTGCTTGATGGAGGTCGACCCTATTTTCAAGTTCCTCCGCAAGAAGCCTAATGTCTTATTGGCTCTTGCACAGATGTTGTCGATGTGGGTTTTCCAGCCCACGTCCTTGTTGATGGTGACACCAAGGTACTTTGCGGAGTCTGTGGTCTCAAGTGTGTGTCCATGGAGCTGGTAGGGGTGATTCAGGACCTTCCTTGCTCTGGTGACAGGCAGTGTGGTGCACTTCTCTGGGTGGAAGGCCATGTCCCAGTTCTTCTCCCATTGGGCAAGTCGCTGGAGGTCTTGTTGTAGTATATCATGGTATTTCAGTGCCTTTACCACGGTGTACAGTACAGTACGGTGATGTGCCATCAGCAAACAGTCTGGCTGGTGACGTCAGGTTCTCAGGCAAGTCGTTGATGTATGCTAAGAACAAGCAGGGGCCCAGGACGGAGCCCTGAGGTACTCCTGAACGGACATCAATGAAACTGGATCTAGTGCCCTCCACGACTACTGCTTGTCTCCGGTTTCTGAGGAAGTTGGTGATCCATGCATTGGTGGTACCCTGTATGCCATACTGATGGAGCTTGTGTAGGAGCAGACTGCGGTTTACCTTATCAAAGGCTTTCGCGAAGTCCAATATTAGGATGTCCGTCTGCTCGCCTTTCTCCATGTTTGTATAGAGTTCGTCAGTAAGTTCTAAGGGCTGAGTCTCACAGGATCTGTTCTTTCTGAATCCATGTTGCTGGTCACACAGGATTTTATGCTTCTCAAGATGGTTCATGATGGCACTGGTGACGATGTGCTCCACCAATTTGCATGGCACAGTTGTGAGTGACACTGGTCTGTATTTGGATGGATCATACTGTTCTCCCTTTTTGAAGACCGGTGTCACGTGGGCATCCTTCCTGTCAGATGGGACTACTCCGGTGTTGATGGAGGACTGGTATATAGCTGTCAGGATTGGAGCCACTTCGATTGCCAGCTCTTTGAGGATACTGGGGATGATGGTATCGGGGCCGCTTGCTTTCTTGGGCTGCAGATTTTTGAAAAGTTTTCGCACCCCCTCTACTGAGATTTGGATGTTATCGAGAACCGGGAAATCATGTGATGAGCCCATGTTGCCTTTGGCCTGGAATTCTTTATAGGTATAGCACCTGCCCTCACTGAACACCGACTGGAATTGCCTGTTGAGGATGTCGGCCTGTGCTGATGGGTCCGATACCAATTGTCCTTCCATCTTCAGGGGAGCGATGCCATAGTTGGTGGACTTCTGATGCTTCATAAAGGACCAGAAGCGTTTGTTCCTTGTAGCCTGGTTTGTTTCTTGATCCTCATCTGTGAACAAGTTGTTCAAGTAGGTCGAATATGCCATACGGAGTTGGCGTTGGACATCTCTTCTCAGTTGCCGTGTCTCGGTCTTAAGTTCTTCTGTGCCGTGTTTCCTCATCTTCTTGAATACCCGGTCTCGTCTCTTGATGAGCTTGCAGAGTGCTGGGCTTACCCAAGGTTGGCTTTCTTTTATGCGTGCTGTCTTGTGTGGGATGAATTGTTGGATGGCTTCCAACAGTGAAGTCTTGAACTTGGTCCAGAGTTCTTCAGTGTTGGCGTCAGTCTTCACTCCCTCCAATTCGACAGCCAGTTCATTGCCTGCTTGGGTCCACGCCAATCAGCCTTGTTGGGATGGACCGTGCCGTCTGTTTCTTCTTTGGGCAGTGAATGATGAATTCGTAGTAGACAGCATCGTGGTCTGAGACTCCCGGGAATACCTTGACGCGGGGTATGAGCCGTGGGGTGTTGGTGATGATCAGATCCAGTGTGTTGTTGAGACGTGTTGGTTCCTCCACCATCTGTTCAAGACCGTGGTCTTGGTGGATGTCGATAAAGTCAGTGTGGAGTCGGGGGCAAGTAGGCTTAGGCATCAGAGTCATCCAGTCCCAATCTGGGAAGTTGAGGTCACCGCCAATTAGGAGGTGGGCATTGGGGAGAGTTACTGTCTTAGATAAAGATCGGTGGAATTCCAACAGACTCACTTCGTCTGAGACGTTTAGTCTGTAGTATGCGCAAATGTAGAGGGCCCTTCTGCCTTGGAGTTTCAACTTGATCCACAGGAGCTCACAGTTGACCTCCAGCTCAGGTACGATGTTGCTGTCAAGGTTAGATCGTACAGCGGTAAGGACACCTCCTCCATTTCTGTTTTATCGGTCTTTCCTGTAGACGGTGAATGTGTAAGGGAAGATTTATGCACTGTTGATGTCAGGAGTAAGCCACGTTTCAGTTCCAATGACTACGTCTGGTTTCACAATGTCGAGGAGATTAAGCATCTCGGCCTTCTCTGCTGGGGACGTTGGAAGTGTGATTCAGTTGGGGTAGAGCCGGAATCAGTGCGGCTGGGTAAGTTAATAGAGGACAAATCAGAGACTGACCAATCATCTCCACGGAGATCATACACAGTCTGACTGTTGGGATTTCCGCAGATGGCACAATGCCAGGGAACATCCTCTTTGCTGTCTCCTAGTTGTTGGCACGTCAATGTGTCAATGCTCTGGCAGTGGGTGTGGAACCATTGGCCACATGTCTCACAGGCCACTCCTCTGTCCGTCCACTTTACTGGGAAATCACAAGTATCACATTTCCAGGCGGAGTGTTGAGATTGTTGGAGTTTGAGGAGGAACGGCAGTCATTAGGGCCGGGGTTCGGCTCCGGAGCATACGAGTTGCTAAGTAGGAGGCTCGCCAAGTAAAGCAGGACAAATCGTTGGCGATAGACGGTGCGCTTAGGTTGTCGTTTTAGTGAGTCATTGAGAGACTGAACGAGTACGCTGTAGCAGGTGCACAGTGTCCGAAGTAAAGTTTTGTTTTGTAAGCTAATGCTGTCGATGTCATAATACTGAGGGGGTCAGAAAACATCAGAGGAAAAAGTTTTGAAACAGAAGATGAAGATCACCAAGATAAACAATGAGATATTGAGTTGGAACATACCTTCGAGATCAACGGAAGTAAACAAAGTTACAAACTTACACGAACTTGATGTAGTTTGCTCAAAGTACTGATATTCAGAAATGTTGACTAACCTATCCCCTCAAAATTTACAAAACTATATAAACCTAACTCTTCGTCATATTCTACCTAAAGTTTAAATTTATTAATGAAAATAAACGCCACAAATATATGAAAATCTAGAGTTCAATCACATACGAAAGAAAATGCACGGCTACTCCACGCATGCGCAGGTCCCCTCCAATCCTTCATTCAAGCTGAAGTCGCATTTATGTAGAATAAAAGTAAAATAAAACTAAGCAGTTTTAAAACAGTGCAAGTGCAGGGTTTGGGCTGGTGCACACACAAACAGGTAGATGGTAGGGTATATGAATATTAGTAAGTTTATGTCCTGGTCCGACTCAGGACTCAGGGTATTTTAAAACACCAAATTTGGTCTAAGCACATTGCTGAAGTGGTTAAGAAGGGTAATCAAAAACTTGGATTTTTACGTAGAAATCTTAGAGGTTGTTCACAAAAATGTAAAACAATTGCGTATATTTTATTAGTAAGAGCTGGAATGGAATATGCTGCAACAATCTGGGATCCATTCCTAATGAAAGAAATTGAATGAATGAACTTTATTTCGATTACAAGTACAAATTAGTGAACACATGTACAATGGATTATAAAAACAGAAGAAAAAACAAATATTGTAACCGTGGAGATCCTCTAGAAACCCCTAGGGGCTTATAGCGAGGACCACCAGAAATAATAATGTAATACTAGTTTCCTTGTTCCATAAAATTAAAGCATAAAAGTAGGACAGTAAGTTCTTCTGGAACAAAGTGAATCAATCATCTCATAGATGCAGTTAATGTGTACACATACATATACATTACTAACAATACATAAATAAAACAGGTTGACTACTAATTAAATTGCACTCATTATAACATAATATATAAAGAATAAATTAACTAATTTTCAAGTAAAACATGAATACAAACTTAATAATTTATTCCATAATAAATTAACAGCCTTGAAGTAATTCAAAGACGGAAGATAAATAAAATCTAAATATTCATGAAATAAGTGTGACAGAATTGTTAAAAGACTTAAATTAATTAACAGATCGGAGACGTATTATGCGTTTAACTCTGTTTTATAAAATAAATAATGATGAATTGCCAATAAAATGTTCAGACTTTGGTGTGCAAAAGGTTAATAGAGCTACAAGTGCAGGATCATCGATGGATCAGGATGTGAATATTTTATTTAATCATAAATTAAGTAGACCTAGTTGTAATAAAACCATTTTGTATAAATCTGTAATTTTAAGAACTATACCAGATTGGAATAAATTATCCAGCAATATTCTTGCGGCCTGCTACAGTACATCATTTCGGAGTAGGCTAGAGGCGCTACCCTGGACGTTTGCCTCTCATCTACCATCCATGTGTTGTCCCTTCTGGGAATTTATGGATTATTTATTAAGATAAGATAAGGTACGTGACAGTTATACACCCGAAGCCAAAGGAGGGCCTGTTAGTAAGTTGAGGAGATTATTCTTTACATAGATGTTTCTAATCTAGAGCTATTTTCATAATGCCTAGTTTATGTGACTGGTATAACTAATATTTAATGACTCAAGGTAATGTACATTTATTCTGTAAGAATGCGTCGATTATTTGAATTGCTGTGGGGGCGGTTTTGGTTTGGCGCGCTCTGCTTATTGTTTACAAATCCGCCATTTTGATTTTAAAGTTTGTGTTGATTGTTAGGCAATATAATTTAGTGAACTACAACTTTGGACTACTTGATCGCAAATGTATTGATATGTACGTATTGTGATGATGCTACTAATGCTTGTATGTACATTTGGAATGATGACAGTCTTCATAGTTTGTGATTTTAAGAATAAACGTATGAGAATAAAACAAGAATCCACTACACCTGACGCATGCGCATCGTAAAAGTTATAACATTACTACGAAGTTCGTGCTAACGCGGGAAGTTTGTTTTCCTGTTTGTGAAAAATAACACTGATAAGAGAGAAACGTACGTCATCTTCGTCATGAAATCAAGCGACTGAATGTCTAAATGTCCAAATGACGCCAGTATATGACTTGCAAACAACATAATTATGTATTACGAAACGGCCAACATGATCTGATTTAGTTTGTGTGAGCGATAATAGAAGACATAAATGAATCATTCTTACTTACACGTTCTTACAGGTCCTCTTCTGGCTTCTAGGCTGTGATGCCTCTAAGTCTAACGCCAGCTCTGATGTTTGTCGTCAAACAATATGGTGCGCATGCGTCTGACGAGTTGTTCCATAATAGGGGTGGGGCTGTGTAATCGAGCTTAATTGGGTGGTTTTTCCATAATTTGTCAAATTTTCCCTCAAAGGACTGGACTGATGGAGCATCTACCACACACTGTGGGAGGCTGTTCCATACGTCCGTGCATCGGTGTATAAATGATTTTTTTTAATGTTTAACCGACAACGTCCTTTGAATATTTTTAGGTGATGTCCTCGCGTACATGATTCGGTATCCCTCAAAGTTATAAAGTTCAATGTCACAGCTGTATCATATTTGTCTGTTAAAATCCTATACATTTCAATCATGTCTCCTCTGAGGCGACGATATGACAGAGTTGATAATTTTAGTCTTTGCAGACGTTCATTGTATTTAAGATCTTTAAAATCTGGAATTAATTTGGTTGCTCTACGCTGAACATTTTCAAGAGCTGTAATGTCTTTCATTAAGAACGGAGCCCATACTTGATTTGCATATTCAATATGTGGGCGGACGAGAGATTTAAAAACAGTAGAAAAACACTGTTCATCCATGTAATCAAAAGTGCGACGAATTATCCCCATCATTGAATTGGCTTTATTAATTTTTTCCAACATGTGCCTCAAAGTTTAGTGATGAGTCAAAAGTGACGCCAATATCCTTCACCTTATCCGTACTTGCCAGCGTTATATGATTAGGTCCCAGTGTGTAGCTGTCATTTTTTATGGTTGATGATCCTACTCTCATATGGCTGCAATTGTCTGGGTGGAACTTTAAAAGAGATTCGTATGTCCAATGTTCTGCATGGGTAAGATCTTGTTGAAGCTTTGTGCAATCTTCATTGGTGTAAATTGGATGGAAGAGTTTCATATCATCCGCAATGATATTCAAACTTTGGTAACATGATACAAGAAAAGACAACCATATATATATATATATATACACATACATAACCACATATATATAGTTGATGCGATATAATTATACATAATCTATAAAATGCTATATGATATACAGTAATTTGAATAAATACACACACAATTCCACAAGTGTATAAAATTATAGAATCACTGTTAGGTCTAAGGTGTTGCTTCTCCACACAGCCTCTTCTGGGGCAAACCTAGGAGATGTGCAGTGCGCATTGCAAAGGGTGCGTGAAACTGAATTTGACAAATAATTTTAAAATAAAACAAATAATTATGTAAAACAAGTGCAATAATTTGTGTAGATTAAAAACACAGTCTCTGTCTTTATCTATAGTCTGGTAAGGTGGGCTGGAGCAACAAGGTGGATGGTACTCAGAGCTTGTTGGAATGGGTGTAATGTGGGTAGGCTTATTGTTTCTGGGGGGAGTAGATGCCAAGCCTTATAACTCTAGGATAGAATGAGTATGTGTTTTATTTTGTAGAAGAAGGTAAGTTGGTGTTGTAATTGTCTTCTTTCTAGAGTCTGTCAACCAAGTTTATTTATAAGGCTGGTTACGCTTGTTGTGCAGCGGTGGTCATTTAAAGTAAATCTAGCTGCGCTTCTTTGGATTTTTTCAAGGGTATCAATGTTATTTAAATAGGGATTCCACGCTACAGCTCCGTACTCTAGTTTTGGCCTTACTAACATATTGTAGGCTGTTTCCTTAACTTTAGATGTTGCAGGGTGGAGAGAGCGTTTTTGAGGAGGCCAAGTGTTCTAGCGGATTGAGATGCAGTGGTGTTAACATGCTTTGTCCAAGACAGTTTGGAATCTATTGTGATGCCAAGCTACGGGTGTGAATCATCTTGGGAAACTGGTTGGTTTGAGATGGTGTAAGTGAAGTGGCTTGGTTTGCGTTTATGGGTAATTCTGAGAAGTTGACACTGGGATATTGAAGTTCATTTGCCACTTGTCTGTCCAGTCGGCTAGTTTGTTTAGGTCTGTTTGAAGGATGTTATGGTCTGCAGGTGTTTGGATTTCTCTATATAGGATCGAGTCATCGGCAAAGAGTCTAATAGTTGAGTTGATTGAATTGGTGATGTCATTTATGTACAGTAGGAAAAGGACAGGGCCAAGGAGTGAGCCTTGGGGTACGCCAGAGATGACATTTGCAGGAGCTGAGTGGGAACCAATTATTGATACAATCTGGGTGCGGTTTGATAGAAATGACTTTATCCATTGTAGTGTGTGACCTGTGATATCATAGTAGTTTAATTTATTGAGATGTCGTTTGTGGGGAACCTTGTCGAAAGCTTTGGAAAAATCGAGGAGGATGACGTCTATTTGTTTCTGGTCGTTCATAGAGGAAGCCCAGTCATTGACTGCTTCCACAAGCTGTGTTTGGCAGGACAGTCCAGTTCGGAATCCATGCTGGTGATGGAGGATAACGTTGTTAGCACTTAGATGTTTCCACATGTGACTAAGAACGATATGCTCCATCACCTTGCACAGAATGCATGTCAGGGAAATTAGTCTATAATTTACGGGATCAATTTTTGCTACCTTTCTTGTATACTGGGGTGACAAGAGCTGTGGTCCAGGCCTGTGGGAGTTGGCTGGAGGTGTCTGATTGCTGGAATATGTGTTGTATTATTGTAGATATTTCTCTGGCAGTCTCCTTTAATACTATTGCTGGGATTTCATCTGGTCCTGATGCCTTGTTTGGTGTTAGGGTTTTATGATGCCATTTATTCCGATATTAAGTGTTTCGATTGAAGGGAATGGTGATGGGCCTTTAGTTGAGATAGGAACTAAGGACGTTGTTCTTTGGTGAGAACTGATTTGAAGTGGTCATTTAGTGTGTTTGCTTTGTCGTGATCAGTTGTTTGCATCTTGTCATTTGCTTTTAGTGTTGGGTGCCAAGGTTTTCATTTTGTGTCTGTTTAATGAAGGACCAGAATCGCTTAGGGTTTGTGGTGAGGCTTTCTCCTATGATGTTATTGATGCAGCTGTTGTAGGATTTGGTTATTTCTTTGTTGACTTCTTTTCTTAGGTTCTTGTGATTGTTTTTCTTTGTTTTCTTTGCATTAGCATGAGTTTTGTCCCGTTTTCTTTGTAGTCTGATTATGTTTTTTTTGTGATCCAGGGTAAATGCGGTTTTGATTTTGTCATGCGGCTAGGGATAGATTGTTCTATCAGTTGAGTGTAGTTTTGGTGAAACAAGTTCCAATTTGTATAAATGTCTAGATTATCAGGATTTCGGGCAAAGTACTTTTGAGCAAGAAGGGTACAGTTTGATCTGAGGGCTTAAGTTAGCAGACTTAAAGTTGTACACTTTGTGTGGAGGTTTGGTTTTCTTCATTGGGTTCATATTAATGTGAAAGAGAACAGCTTCATGATCGCTCATGCCTGTCACTGTGTTTACACTGGAGATAAGGGCAGGGTTTGATGTAAGTACAAGGTCAAGGATATTTCCAGAGTCTAATCGGGTCGGTTCATTTACCATATTTGTTAAACCACTCACTGACTATTTCAAGTAGTTTGGGCCGACTCAGGACTCAGGGTATTTTAAAACACAGGATTACGTGACAGTTGTACACCCGAAAGAGGGCCTGTTAGTAAGTTCAGGAGATGATAAAACAGAGGGGGGGATATTATTCCTTACATAGATGTTTCTAATCTAGAGCTTTTTTGATGATGCCTAGTTTATGTGACTGGTATAACTAATATTTAATGACTCAAAGTAATGTACATTTATTTTGTAAGAATGCGTCAATTATTTGAGTTGCGGTGGAGGCGATTTTGGTTTGCCGTGCTCTGCTTATTGTTTACAAATCTGCCATTTTGATTTTAAAGTTTGTGTTGGTTGTTAGGCAGTATAATTTAGTGAACTATAACTTTGGACTACTTGATCGCAAATGTATTGATATGTACGTATTGTGATGATGCTACTAATGCTTGTATGTAAATTTAGAATGATGACAGTCTTTATAATTTGTGATTTTAACAATAAACGTATGAGAATAAAACAAGAATCAACTACACCTGATGCGTGCGCACTCACAACCACACCAACAACCTATAAAGACTAAAGTCACTGACTTTGTGTTTCCCTAAGGTAGGCACTTTCTTTAATAGATCAAAAGATATTACGATGTTAAGATGACAAAACAGCATCATTTTTGTGTATCTCTTACATTGGCAAAATTGACTCTTTTTGTGGATAAATATTTGTTGGTTAAGTCAGTTTTCAACGCGTTGAAGTTTTCATGACAAATGTGACGTATACATCTGTTTGAAAAACAATGTATATTATTTTTATATTACATTTGCACAAAGCAAATATAGGGAGATGATCGTTAATATAATTTACTAATAGACCACTGTCAATCTTGCTTTCAAATTCTGAAGTAAAGGTATTGTCTATTAATGTTGCAGAAGTACAAGTAATTTTACTTGGTCTTTTTGTTAAATGGAAGAGACCAAGACTACATCAAATCAATAAATTGTTTCGTACCACTATAACTGTTGCATTTAAACAAATCTATGTTGAAGTCACCACAAGAATAATGCATCTTCGTTACGTACACGATTAAACAAACATTATAGTGTGTCACCAAAACATATTAAATTGGAACCAGGGCACCTGTATACATAATTGACGAATGCAATCTTGTTTCTGTTAATTAAAAATTCAACAGTTGCACAGTTAAGTACAACGTCAACTACAATCGACTTGGTTTCACATATTCGGACATTAAGTTCTTAATGTAAATGACCACACCACCACCTTTTTTGTTATCCCTGACTATGTGAAAAACGTCATAACCGTAACAATTATGTAAAGGAGTGGTGTCTTTGTTCAACCATGTCTCACTGATAGCTATAATATCAAATTGTAATTTGAGCAGTTTAAGAGAATCTTGAATTTCATAAAGACTAGCGCTTAGACTTCTGGCATTGAAATGTACCAAAGAGAGATCAACGTTGTTTTTTATAGTTAGGTCTATTAAATTGCTGGTCAGTGTAATATGTTTACACAATGTTGTTATAATATCATTATAATAGTTATTCTCTGAATCGACGTCCATCTCATAATTACATATACCGTGTTTGGTATATTTAAAAGTCTCAAAGATATTCTCCATTGCATCACAATTTGGTTCATTATCTATAGCATCTCCATACCGTAGAATTCGTCATCAGAAATATTAACAAATGGTAGCAATACATGATCAGTAGGTACCTGATCATCCATCATTGCTATGTAGTTTATATGGTTTACCTTTATAGAGGTGTATTGTCTTTATAATGTTCACAACGACAACCTCACAAGATCGGACGTTTGTCTGATCTGCATCTTACGATTTTTAGGATCATCTTCACAACGCCTTATAAAGCTGCAACAGTTCATGATCCAGGCTGCATGTATCTTCGTTTCGTGTTTCAAATGTTTCGCATGGCGAAACAGCTCACTGTTTAATGATGTTAGGTGATCGTTTACATACACAGACGACTTCTCAGTGAACCTCACTTGCCCATTAGCGCTGCCTTCATCTCCGCAGACAGTAGCTGCACGATGACTGGTTGAGTTCTATCCTATCTCGGTGTCGGATCATGTATGGCCGTGATGTCGTATGGCTCGAGAGTTGTGCCCAGTTTTTCTTTTGGCAAATGTCATCAAGTTTGCCGTCATCATTTCACTGTCGTTGTTGTAGGAATGTCATTGCCGGGTAGTCGTGACATTTGTCACTGTGCTGGCATATGTATGCAAGTTTAATCCTGTCACGATAAGATTCTTCTTTTTGGAATTTTGTTCTAGATCATTGATTTAAAATTTGAGTTGGTTGATTCTCGCATCTTTGTCTTTAATGATGGCCATTAGTTCCGAGATGTGACGGTCTGTGGACGTATTTTGTTTTTTATATCGTTAAACGATTCACACAGGAATGTTAGTGATTTTTGTATTTCGTCAAAAGATTTGCTCTCACTGTCCTGAAGTGATGCAGACCGTGACTTGTTGAACAGGCACGCAGTCAGTCAGGTGTGATGTGACGACTGCATGCATGTACAGCGGTCGGCTACCTGGTTTATTGGAGATGGCATGGCTGGTTGAGGTTCCAGTGTTTGGAGGGTGCGTCAAATCTCTACGGCCACCAGCATTGTTCACTGATTGCACGAATGCAGTATCAATGCAGTATGAGAAGTCACCGGTATACTGTAATTGGTTGAAGGTCCAGATGCACAAGTTCAATAATTACAGTCTCTAGTCACTTATATGCAAGGTGGTATCCAAATAAAACCCAAAGTAAATTTTTTGGCTCATCAAAAGTGACTCGAATCTTCTTCTTGTATAAATGAATGTATTTCTAGTAGTTTTTATAAATGTCTTAATTTATGTAAACGCTTTTTTAATGATCTCTCTTTTTTAGTAACTATATTTAAGTTAATGTTATATTTTTTACATATTTATTTCTTAATTAGCATTTCTTTTTATGTAATATACTATTATATACGTGTGCATGTATGTAAAGCGCCCGAGGGCAATTTTAATTGATTGAGCGCTATATAAGTACTTTTATTTATTTATTTATTAAAGTTCAGATATAATTCCTAGCAAATCGCACGATGAAATTAAGCGGATCACGTGGGCCAGTACGTACGGAACAAACGCAAGTTACACAGGAGAAATGGTAGAAAACACTTTGTGAACCTACATTTTTTGGCTCATCAAAAGTGACTCGAATCTTATTCAAATTGAATGCACATTGGCAAATGATAGAGTGAATCGACGAAGATAGACCGATAATGTTACAGTATCGATATTACCTTATCGGTGTTTACAAACATTCGTTTGGTTGGGGGGGGGGCCAGATGAAAGTAATTACGTTTGGTATTGGACATCAAAGTTCTGAGGTGATCCCTTACGTATGTCAAGATCCCCTAGCTGGCTGAGCTGTTGAGCATAGCTCTACCATGGCGCCAGATATAGCGCGGCTTTGACACGTAGTCGATGCTGCCGGTAAACTGCCTGAATCGCATTTATGTATACTATGTTTTTACAGTTGACACTTATATCAACCAGTGAAAACCAATCAGCACATGTTCGGCGGGTATAGTGCTCCCCTAATTTACTGTTTGACAAACTTCTGATAAAAAACCAGGAATTGTTTTATATAAGCTAATCAACACTAAGGGCCTTGATAAGAACGAGACTATCAACGAGTTACATGTATCACAGATGCTAATCATTAATAGTGAAACCAAGTTATTGTATAGATGAAATGTCTATAAAAGCAATGTCTAACTCGTCTAATTGCTGGCAGTAACTGAGTAATTATATATTAATAGATATATATAACATGAATATATATTATATGCATGTTACACTGTAGGATGTTGTCTCCATGGAAAGCCCAGTAATGGATGACTGTCATACGACATCATTACGGAAAGTCTCATCAGCAAAAAAGAAAAGTCGAAGTGGCAGAACTACGAGGAAGACAACAGTGCCACCTGCCAACGCGCTGGGTGTTCAAACTCCCACCGTCGTTACGCGTCAAGCCATCAGCGAGAATGTGAAGAAAACACAACCGCCAGCACCCAGCTGTCTATCTGACCAGGCAACACACAACCAGGCAATTGTTACATTAAATATTAGATTAATGAACATTCTTCAGCATAGTTCATTTTTTATCAGACAATTTCTTTTTGATAAATCTGATGTTGTTTAACTTTTACAGGTCTTTGTCTGCATGGTATGCAGACAGGAGCCTTTTGTCTGCATGGTATGCAGACAAGAGCCTCTGTCTGCATGGTATGCAGACAAGAGCCTTTTGTCTGCATGGTATGCAGACAAGAGCCTCTGTCTGCATGGTATGCAGACAAGAGGCTATACAAGCTAAATAACATCCTGGATATGTCAACAAGATTAAATAATTGTAATGGTTGACAATGTCCTGGGGCAAAGTGCTGGATCCAGTTACACAGAATTGAATTGATTACTACTATTTTACAATTACACTCCTGTCAAAGCAGTTATAATTATAGCATTTCAGTTATAGCTGGGTCAATGCTCAATTTTAATGTTTTAAAATTTGTATTTGATTAATAAATAAATATGTAATGGGCTTGGTGATGTTAGTGTGTTTTGATAATTTTTTCAGATGAAATAAATTTGTGATATCAATGGGGGTGTACAGGCATTCAGATATAAATAATACATGATAGTATTTTGCAATTTGTTTTGAAAATGTGTAATTATTCAAGCACATTCTGACAATGTGAATAATCCACACTTGCCTTGTCGAATGTTCATGTTCACATTCAACACTCACATTTGGCAACATTTGGCAGTTAAATTGTTTCTGCTACAATATGGATGTTATTGTTAACAGTGTTCCCTTACATTCAGCCAGCCAAAGAGTCAGCTGGGTTTTGGGCCCTGAACTCTTCGGACACTGACTTCTTCCTGGCAGACATTGACATTGCATCCATAGAACATGAGCACTTCTCACAGGAGGCAGCACTAGTACCAAATATATCAACGGATTCTTGCAGTGCTACAAAGAGGTCATTGTTGGTGAACGAACACCATGATATATTGAGTGACAGCGAGTTATTTGATAACTCGAGCGACATATTTGAGGGTCAATCTTCTGACACCACTGTCTCTGCAGAGTATCGAATATGTGATGTAAGAAACGTCACTGAACCAAATCGTGCAATAAAAATATGTTGGCCACAACAGGAAAATGCAAATAATGAACTGTCAATTGTTTTGTGTCACTCGAATGACAATGACATTACTGGTGCAGGTTTGGTGAAACCGACATCGCTATCAAAACCACACAATTCTGGCCGTGAATGTAAATATACAGATCAGAGTGCAGATGCCTGGGACTGTTGCGATGCAAGACATTTTTCTCCACATCTGACAGAACTCAATGCGCAGGATTGTGGGCAAACATGTGCTGACTTTGACAACAACCACATTAACAGAGCATCCACGCCAAAAAGCAGTGTTACACCGAACTGCAGACAAACTACCTCAACGCGACCCGCGACTACAGGTATCTGCGGCCGCCTGAAGAGGACACTACTGCAGAATGCTCGCTGTAGTACCCCACAGACTACGCGAGCACAGCGACTGCGAGAGAATCTTGTGACTACAGCCCTCACTGAGAGCATGGCTTGTGACAACATGGGTCCATTCTACGGACTGCCAGCTGTAGTCCAGCAACTGTTTGACACACAACGAGGCATCACCAAACTCTATGGTGCGTATTCGTTCTTTCATTACTATGCTGATTAACTTCAAATTTTCTCTGTTACGGTTAAAACTGTATCTAAACTGCTAAAGATAGCTCAGCATTAATTAACATATACAGGGGTTTACTATATCTATACCTGCCAACTTTTGTTTTTGAATTCCGGGAGATTCTTCAGTGGTTCAGCATACTTCCCTTGTTGCGCCGTCCTGATGCGCTGTCTTGGATCTTGACATCGGAAGATGGGTGTGCTGTTGGAGATTTTTTGCCAGAACTTCAGCGGTTTATCATGTCTGCTGTGGTGCCGCGCTGTCTTGAAGATGGGGGGGGGGGGGCTGTTGCAGTATTCCAGCAGATACACCCAAAATCCAGTAGACTCCCGGAAATTCTGGGAGTGTTGGCAGGTATATGTATCTAAAGATGGTTCAGCATTAACAGAAGTGTACAGTGCACATGCACAGGACCTCATTAGTTCAAACACACATTAGTCCCCGGGCTCCAAGTCCAGTGTATGTGGCTGGATCAAACCATTTTTCGAATAAACAAATCATGCACATAATGGGGTATATTTGCGTTTGGATGCTAATGTTTCCAGATTACTGGAGTATTGTTTGTCCACTATACTGCAGTACTGGGGTTCATTTTTAAACTCTTGAAGTACACTTGTGCATCGGGGGCGCTGATGATTTCATCAGTCTTAATATCCCCTGGCAGATTGCATGATACTAGTAAAAACACTGTTTATAGTTAAACTGAGCCCATTAGCCATCATCTCATTGCCATTGCAGAATCAGCAAATTGAGTTGTAGCCAATCATGGTTGATGTTACATGTAATCAGCAACTTGGGTTGTAGCCAGTCATAGTTGATGTTACATGTAATCAGCTGAGCAACTTGGGTTGTAGCCAATCATGATTGATGTTACATGTAATCAGCTGAGCAACTTGGGTTGTAGCCAATCATGATTGATGTTACATGTAATCAGCTGAGCAACTTGGGTTGTAGCCAATCATGGTTGATGTTACATGTAATCAGCTGAGCAACTTGGGTTGTAGCCAATCATGATTGATGTTACATGTAATCAGCTGAGCAACTTGGGTTGTAGCCAATCATGATTGATGTTACATGTAATCAGCAACTTGGGTTGTAGCCAATCGTGGTTGATGTTACATGTAATCAGCAACTTGGGTTGTAGCCAATCATGATTGATGTTACATGTAATCAGCAACTTGGGTTGTAGCCAATCGTGGTTGATGTTACATGTAATCAGCTGAGCAACTTGGGTTGTAGCCAATCATGATTGATGTTACATGTAATCAGCAACTTGGGTTGTAGCCAATTGTGGTTGATGTTACATGTAATCAGCTGAGCAACTTGGGTTGTAGCCAATCGTGGTTGATGTTACATGTAATCAGCTGAGCAACTTGGGTTGTAGCCAATCATGATTGATGTTACATGTAATCAGCAACTTGGGTTGTAGCCAATTGTGGTTGATGTTAAATGTAATGAGCTGAGCAACTTGGGTTGTATCCAATCATGGTTGATGTTACATGTAAACAGCTGAGCAACTTGGGTTGTAGCCAATCATGGTTGATGTTACATGTAAACAGCTGAGCAACTTGGGTTGTAGCCAATCATGATTGATGTTACATGTAATCAGCAACTTGGGTTGTAGCCAATCATGGTTGATGTTACATGTAAACAGCTGAGCAACTTGGGTTGTAGCCAATCATGATTGATGTTACATGTAATCAGCAACTTGGGTTGTAGCCAATCATGATTGATGTTACATGTAATCAGCAACTTGGGTTGTAGCCAGTCATAGTTGATGTTACATGTAATCAGCTGAGCAACTTGGGTTGTAGCCAATCATGGTTGATGTTACATGTAATCAGCAACTTGGGTTGTAGCCAATCATGGTTGATGTTACATGTAAACAGCAACTTGGGTTGTAGCCAATCATGGTTGATGTTACATGTAAACAGCTGAGCAACTTGGGTTGTAGCCAATCATGATTGATGTTACATGTAATCAGCAACTTGGGTTGTAGCCAGTCATAGTTGATGTTACATGTAAACAGCTGAGCAACTTGGGTTGTAGCCAATCATGGTTGATGTTACATGTAATCAGCAACTTGGGTTGTAGCCAGTCATAGTTGATGTTACATGTAATCAGCTGAGCAACTTGGGTTGTAGCCAATCATGGTTGATGTTACATGTAATCAGCAACTTGGGTTGTAGCCAGTCATAGTTGATGTTACATGTAAACAGCTGAGCAACTTGGGTTGTAGCCAATCATGATTGATGTTACATGTAATCAGCTGAGCAACTTGGGTTGTAGCCAATCATGATTGATGTTACATGTAATCAGCTGAGCAACTTGGGTTGTAGCCAATCATGATTGATGTTACATGTAATCAGCTGAGCAACTTGGGTTGTAGCCAATCATGATTGATGTTACATGTAATCAGCTGAGCAACTTGGGTTGTAGCCAATCATGATTGATGTTACATGTAATCAGCAACTTGGGTTGTAGCCAATCGTGGTTGATGTTACATGTAATCAGCAACTTGGGTTGTAGCCAATCATGATTGATGTTACATGTAATCAGCAACTTGGGTTGTAGCCAATCGTGGTTGATGTTACATGTAATCAGCTGAGCAACTTGGGTTGTAGTCAATCATGATTGATGTTACATGTAATCAGCAACTTGGGTTGTAGCCAATTGTGGTTGATGTTACATGTAATCAGCTGAGCAACTTGGGTTGTAGCCAATCGTGGTTGATGTTACATGTAATCAGCTGAGCAACTTGGGTTGTAGCCAATCGTGGTTGATGTTACATGTAATCAGCTGAGCAACTTGGGTTGTAGCCAATCATGATTGATGTTACATGTAATCAGCAACTTGGGTTATAGCCAATTGTGGTTGATGTTACATGTAATGAGCTGAGCAACTTGGGTTGTAGCCAATCATGGTTGATGTTACATGTAATCAGCAACTTGGGTTGTAGCCAATCATGGTTGATGTTACATGTAAACAGCTGAGCAACTTGGGTTGTAGCCAATCATGATTGATGTTACATGTAATCAGCAACTTGGGTTGTAGCCAATCATGGTTGATGTTACATGTAAACAGCTGAGCAACTTGGGTTGTAGCCAATCATGATTGATGTTACATGTAATCAGCAACTTGGGTTGTAGCCAATCATGGTTGATGTAACATGTAAACAGCAACTTGGGTTGTAGCCAATCATGGTTGATGTTACATGTAATCAGCAACTTGGGTTGTAGCCAATCATGGTTGATGTTACATGTAAACAGCTGAGCAACTTGGGTTGTAGCCAATCATGGTTGATGTTACATGTATTCAGCAACTTGGGTTGTAGCCAATCATGGTTGATGTTACATGTAATCACAACTTGGGTTGTAGCCAATCATGGTTGATGTTACATGTAAACAGCTGAGCAACTTGAGTTGTAGCCAATCATGATTGATGTTACATGTAATCAGCAACTTGGGTTGTAGCCAATCATGGTTGATGTAACATGTAAACAGCTGAGCAACTTGGGTTGTAGCCAATCATGATTGATGTTACATGTAATCAGCAACTTGGGTTGTAGCCAATCATGATTGATGTTACATGTAATCAGCAACTTGGGTTGTAGCCAGTCATAGTTGATGTTACATGTAATCAGCTGAGCAACTTGGGTTGTAGCCAATCATGGTTGATGTTACATGTAATCAGCAACTTGGGTTGTAGCCAATCATGGTTGATGTTACATGTAATCAGCAACTTGGGTTGTAGCCAATCATGGTTGATGTTACATGTAAACAGCTGAGCAACTTGGGTTGTAGCCAATCATGGTTGATGTTACATGTAATCAGCAACTTGGGTTGTAGCCAATCATGGTTGATGTTACATGTAATCAGCAACTTGGGTTGTAGCCAATCATGGTTGATGTTACATGTAATCAGCAACTTGGGTTGTAGCCAGTCATAGTTGATGTTACATGTAAACAACTGAGCAACTTGGGTTGTAGCCAATCATGGTTGATGTTACATGTAATCAGCAACTTGGATTGTAGCCAGTCATAGTTGATGTTACATGTAAACAGCTGAGCAACTTGGGTTGTAGCCAATCATGGTTGATGTTACATGTAATCAGCAACTTGGATTGTAGCCAGTCATAGTTGATGTTACATGTAATCAGCTGAGCAACTTGGGTTGTAGCCAATCATGGTTGATGTTACATGTAATCAGCAACTTGGGTTGTAGCCAGTCATAGTTGATGTTACATGTAAACAGCTGAGCAACTTGGGTTGTAGCCAATCATGGTTGATGTTACATGTAATCAGCAACTTGGGTTGTAGCCAATCATGATTGATGTTACATGTAATCAGCTGAGCAACTTGGGTTGTAGCCAATCATGATTGATGTTACATGTAATCAGCAACTTGGGTTGTAGCCAATCGTGGTTGATGTTACATGTAATCAGTAACTTGGGTTGTAGCCAATCATGATTGATGTTACATGTAATCAGCAACTTGGGTTGTAGCCAATCGTGGTTGATGTTACATGTAATCAGCTGAGCAACTTGGGTTGTAGCCAATCATGATTGATGTTACATGTAATCAGCAACTTGGGTTGTAGCCAATTGTGGTTGATGTTACATGCAATCAGCTGAGCAACTTGGGTTGTAGCCAATCGTGGTTGATGTTACATGTAATCAGCAACTTGGGTTGTAGCCAATCGTGGTTGATGTTACATGTAATCAGCTGAGCAACTTGGGTTGTAGCCAATCATGATTGATGTTACATGTAATCAGCAACTTGGGTTGTAGCCAATTGTGGTTGATGTTAAATGTAATGAGCTGAGCAACTTGGGTTGTATCCAATCATGGTTGATGTTACATGTAAACAGCTGAGCAACTTGGGTTGTAGCCAATCATGATTGATGTTACATGTAATCAGCAACTTGGGTTGTAGCCAATCATGGTTGATGTTACATGTAAACAGCTGAGCAACTTGGGTTGTAGCCAATCATGATTGATGTTACATGTAATCAGCAACTTGGGTTGTAGCCAATCATGGTTGATGTTACATGTAATGTTCAGGAAGTACAAGTAATAGAGTTCACTGCCGCTGGCAGTGTGAATGCTGGCGCAGGTAATTATATATTGGGATTTCCTGGAGTTGCCCTTTGATATGGAGTTTGGGCGTTTCTCACAGTTATAGTCATGATTGGTGGAGTCAACAACTAGGACAAACTACAACTAATTCAGTGAACTGCCACGCATTATGTATGATATCTGCTGGCGTTAGTGCAGTTACCACCACCCTGGTTTGCGAGGATGTCTTGAATTGATTTGAACATTGAAATTGAACTGATTTTTCAATTCTACACACTTTCATTGATCCATCCATCATGTGACCTGTTGCCTAGCAAAAACTCTGTCAAGTGATAAAAAAATGGATGCCGAACACGTGATGCATTCGCATATTCCAACGTTATTGAAATTCTGGTCATAAAAGTGTTTTTTTATGACAAAACCATAAGGCAAAGTTTTTAATATGACAACAGTAATATTGGATCTGTGAGATGTCATGCAGCAATAGTAATGCAGTTCACATATATTGTATCGTTATCAACACTGGTGGCAAAGGCAAAGCTTGATGGAGGTCATGCACAAAATTGTTATTGTGACAAGCAAACCGCAACGTACTCGGGGGCTTAGCCAGAGACCAGTCTGCCAGTCTTGAAGACTGGCAAATGACTGGCTAAAACTGGTAATTGCAACTGGTAAGACTGGTGGAATTTAGAGAAGGGCACCTGGCCATTAGATTAATTAACAGTTCCAAGTCTAAGGGTCCACATTAATGACTATCATTGTCACAACTGGTAGTGAAACAAATCAAATGGATCAGTACAGCTGTATTAATTAAATAAATAGCTTAAATGACATGGGTTTGTCATTGAAAAAAATAAACTGGACAATAATGGCTGTGATTGATGTGAATGGCTTCCATGCAGGCATCCATTGTTGGTTGCTTTATCTGACAGCTTGGCAGGAGGAGTGTCTCACGTTGCCAGCTGTCAGAGATCGACGTAACCTCATTTACTCGCTGCCAACGAGTGGAGGCAAGACATTGGTGGCTGAGATCCTCATGTTGAAGGAGTTGCTCTGTAGACAGCGAGATGTCCTCTTTATTCTACCCTTCGTCTCCATCGTTCAGGAAAAGGTAAGCCAACTTTAAAGCTCTCTTGTCAATTTGATTCTGTCAGTTGACTCATTTTAGACACGTTTTGTGAAAAGTTGAACCTATCTGGTTTAGTGCCCACTATAACATACTCTTGTTTGTGGACATTTTCATTCTAGCGAAATCATCAGAAAAACTACTGGAAATTCAACACAAATTATTCACCTCTATACTACGTAGCATATGGCTATTCACCATTTTGTAAGTTGCTCAATCCGTTCACCAAAGTATGTCCTGCTGATTTTAACAAAAGTATAGTTGTTATAAAAACCACACATTTCATGCACTACATATCTGAAAAGTAACGGTTGCCTAAAACAAAGAGCCACTCTAAATTACTGCCATGCCATAAAATTATTCTAAAGTCATTAGAAGTAATACTTTTTAAATTTTATTCCAACAATTTACAACACCGATATGATTAACAAAACTATGGATTTTTGAATATTTAGACATTCCGGTTACTTGTTTTGTTTAAATATACATTATTTACCTCACATTCACAAGAAACTAACTAGCATCACATGATGCAGGTCATGTGACATGCCTGTAGCAAACTGGTCAGCTGACAAATGCTATGAGACATGGCCAAACTATTTTTATGTGGAACTTCATTTTTTGGGAGATAAATAATGTCTAAGAAACAATGTGGATGCCTTTCTCCCATAAAATGTACAGTCCATTGAATTCTCTTATATTTGTTATTGAAACTTTAGGTACGGGGACTGAGTGAGTTTGGCTTGGCACTGGATTTTCTGGTCGAGGAATATGCCTGCGCCAAGGGACAAATGCCGCCAAGACGACGCAAGAAGAACTGTGTCTATGTGGCCACCATAGAGAAGGCAAACTCTCTCGTCAGCAGTCTCATCGAAGATGGGCGCCTCGACTCTCTTGGGCTTGTTGTTGTTGATGAGGTGAGCACGCTTCTCCTGCATGACCTATGTGACGATCAATTTTATTTATAATTTTTCATCCACCAAGAAACGCAATATTTTGTCGTGAAACTTGCTGAGTAGATTTTATTGAATTATAAGTTTTTTATGACTTCTATCTTCAGCTGCACATGCTGGGGGAGGGTGGAAGGCGAGGGGCTGTTTTGGAGATGTCCTTGGTCAAGGTCATGCATGCCAGCGGTAGGTGACCTTCATAGAAAGTCATAAAACTTGCAGTGATCCTGGTTAATTAGCCGCATGATCTACTAGTGTAATTAATATTTTTAATATTCAGTTTGGACATTTCACATATTAGTCTTGACAAGATGTGCTGTATGCGTAGAGTGTATTGAATTTTTTGATTGGCCATAAGACGTTTTTACAGTCACCTTGGTAATACAGTCACCTTGCAATTAAGGTCACCCTAGAACAGTCCCAAATTATTTTTGTAATAGTAATGTACAGGAAACAAGTCTTGCTAATAGGGTCACCTCTTTATTCAGGTCACTTTTGCCCAGTCCCGAGGCTTACCTTAATAGGGAGGTTCCACTGTATATCGAGGAAAGTTTGGAAATAATTAACGTTTAGTGCAATATTTTCTTTAGTAGTATTGTTATGTATATATGACAACTGTCATATTTATGATGATTCAGGGCAGAAAATTACATTAAAATAGTGGTCATATTTGTTAGAATACATACTAAACACAAATATGATTGGACTTTTTTCAATTTTAATGCATTTGCTCATGGTGGCTGACCAGTAGATCTGTCTGTCAAATGTTGCCAAACCGAGGAAGGTTTCAGAGTGCAGTGAGAATCTTTGCAGCTGCCACCCAGGTGATTGGGATGAGTGCCACGCTCGCAAACATCTCAGACCTACAGACCTTCCTTAATGCCGACATCTATCGCAATGACTTCAGACCAGTAAGTTGTATAATTATCGGTCAGTTCCGCTGCAAGCTAAAAACCACTGCATTATGGGATCATCTCAGAATGTCAGTGTCCAATGTCAGACAAAAATACTTTCATCTGGCCTCAGCCCGCAATCCTCCCTCCGCAGATGAAAGTTTGTATACATTGGTATGATGATATCAATATATTAACAGTATTGGTTCGAAGTGTTAAATATCAATGTCCAATGCCAGAAGAAACTGCCTCTGACCCCCGACCCCCAAAGAAAGTAATTATGTCTCATATTGGACATCGACATTCTGGAATAATCTCTAACATCTCATTTAAAAAAGCCTTAATTTCGTACTAGAGGCAACACTTGCCTGTGTTTATATAAGTATGAAGACATTAGTGGAAGCAACAAAGAATGGGTGGGTTTTGTACAAATAAACTACGAAAATCAGGTTAGTATAGGCTTAGGTAGGGATTTTTCACTGAAATTGGCCGTAGTTCTGACTATCCTCCAGACGTTAGTAAAACATGTTTTGGAATAAAATTTATATCTCAACAAACGTTATTATATGGACTGTTCATGCATCCGATTTGTTTCGGATAACTCAAAAATTATGCGTTCAGCAAGCTATCAAAGAAACGTATGAAACCACGATTAACTGGCGACATGCTGCCTGTTCTAAGATGCTACGTTGTTACGCTGGCACCGAGTGTAGCGCTGCGTGTTCTGAACAGCTAGAGAAATTTCGCTAAAGCTATGCTATCTTCACAGATCTCGCATGGTGGCAATTTTTGTCTGATTCAACCAGAATAAAGTTTACCGGTAGTTTGAAAAGAAATAATTGCTCTATAAACCAGAGATACACACTAATCTGAATGAATACAAAATCGTCCGCAAACATGCATGTAAACACAAGCCTTTGCATAGCGGTCATGTTTATAATAAAAACTTCACTTCACAAAAGTATGCCTAGTGTGTAGTACCAATTGATTCAGAATTAAATTTGCAATAAAATGGATGTTATTTTATGAAGATTACATTTGATTTGGGGCCGCGGCTCACTAAAAAACTTTGAAATTTTTCACAGAATATCGATGCTCAGCACGGCTTCGGCAGCTGCCATCAGTCACATGTAAACCATTTGACAAAAGTACATCTAGTGTGCAGCAAAAATCGATTCAGTGTGAAATTTTAACAAGAAATGTTTTTTTGTAAAAATTGCGTTTGATTTGTGGTGGCACCGACACTAAAAAGGTGAACATTTTGCAAATTTTCGGAGTATCAATGCTTAGAACGGCTTCGATACCTCACTGTGCTTACCATTAAGTAAGTTACTAATGTTTTATTCTAAGTGCATGGAAGCAAACAAATACGATCAACATAACATATTGCATTAATAAATGATAGCGAATAATTTTGAGTATTTGTTTATTGTTAAACGTGGATCTCCCTACAATGGACGGCTGAACTAACTACTCGACCTTTGGTGTGAGGAGCGCGCGATTCCCTTGGTTAACTTGACGTTTGCTAAAAAAAGTATATAATATTTTTGCTGCTTGTTATCCCTAAGATGCCTTAAATATTGAAATGCGTATGAGTTAATAAATAAAAAAATATAGTAAATGAACCAATAAGAGAAATGCTAAGCATGTGTCCGCCCGGCAGGAATACATCGACGTTTTGACATTTTTCCCTGACCCTTGGTGACCGGAGAAAGGAAGACCAGTCAAAAAAAGTAAAATAAAAACCAAACAATATGACATAGCTTAATGAAACTTTTTGTAATGTCCACATATCAAATTTATCTTCCATTTTTTCATATTTTTATTTTGTCCTTGACTCTTGCCAGAAGTTAAATTGCCCAAACAACACACTTCCTAATTTTCAAGACATGATATCTCGAAAACTATCATTCTCATCCATCTCATATTTTGCATACTAATTGTATATGTTGGACAGGTGTAATATTATGATATTCAAACATCAATTAAAAGTTGTATTAGGTCAAAAATGGCATTTTTGTAACAAAATACTTACCCAATCCTAATTAGTAAAACTACGTGCGGTGAATCATCAGAATGGAATGTTTCTATTATTAAGATATTCAAATAAAACAAACTTCGCATTCTTATCACTTCAGTTATCAGATTCAGATATCATTGTCACAGTATTGCTACAGATACTTTTACTTTAAACAAATTTTCTAACCATTTGTTTTTACAAATGTTATTAAATATGTGTTAGAGATTTATAATATGGATTTTATGTAAGCATTAGGCTTGCGTAGAGATAAGATTGATGTTGTTAAGTGTTACATGTTGGTAATATATTAATAGCTGATCACATTTACAATACATTACAATATAACTTTATTGATCCCAACATTGAGAAACTGTACGTCTACCGTCAACTCTAGTGCATAAAAACAAAAACAACCCTCATGCACTCATACATAAAAAATAGTAATTTAAACACGTATTTTACAACAGTACCAGCTCAATTGAAGCATTCATTAATTAATCATGCAAATCAATTACTATAACTTAGTTTAAATATCACGTTTACACACCCACACACTGTATGCTTTGAAGACAGTAGCCGGAGCAGCAACATCAGCATCTGTCTGTCTATGTGTGCATTGAAAATGTGTATTGCAGATGGTATGAATGAATTCCTATAGCGTGTGGTTCTAGTGCGTGGAGCTCTGTGTCTGTTACTCCTGTCTATCCATCTGTCAAATTCAGGTCTGAATGGGTGGACATCGTTTGCCAAAATTGTCTGTACTCTGTCCATTATCTGTCTTTCATGTGTAGATATGAAAGTTATTGTTTCATATTTCAATTCCATAAGGTATCCTGATTAAAATGCTAACCCCCCATTACTAAGGGCATATATTATTTCATATATTACACAATAGTGACCCAGACATGGGGGTCAAATACATTGAAAAATATTTAAATGCAAATACTTTTGACATTTCAAATGCAAATACATTTTGTTTATGTCAAATGCAAATACTTTTCAAAAGTATTTCAAATACTTTTCGAATTCTCTTGACGTCCTCATGCTCATGCACAATAAATAATGACAACAAAAGAGCTATACTTGACAATTGTTTATCCAGAATTAAGGGAGTTCATTGAGTCAATAGTACCGTGCTATAATTGGTTACACATTGTTAAATTTTTCCCCTGTGACAGGTTAATCCTGTTTTCCATTTCCTGTGCCCACTGGTATCTTCCAATAAAATTAGATTAAGCCACCCACTGTTAATTAAACGCTTGCTAACCTGACCCTGTGGCAGGCCAGCTGATACACTGATCATCCATCTGACAATGAACCAAGTTAAAGTTGAGTTAATGATCAAAGCGGGCAACTGGCTGCAGTTGGTCAGCAAATAAAAGAGCTATAGGAAGGCCAGTTTTCTCTCAGTGAATGTCATGCCTCAGTGATCACATAAGTGACATGAGTGACCTGTATCAACTGCCAAGACCAAGCAACAATTTAATTAAGCACAGCTGTGATAACAGTTTTCATTGACAGAATTAAATGCTATAAGTATTTGAAAAGTATTTGGTTTTTCAAATCCTTTAAAAATGTATTTAAATGCTAATGCAAATAGTTTGGGTTCCAAATTTTCAAATGAAAATACTGGATCAGTTGCATTTAAATGCATTTGCATTTGACCCCATGTCTGCGCAATACTAAAATACACTAATCTAGAAATGTGAAATTATTTCTGTAGATTTGTTAGGCACTGGGCTACATTTGTAAAAGAAATGTTACGCTCCTTCAAGTGTTAAGAAACAATTTCACTACTTAGCATAAAGCTGGTTATGTAGATATGCTGTGTCACATGCAATGAAAAGACCCTTATCTTAAGACAGTACATGTACAACTGTTGATGTTTATTAATTTCCATGGCATTTTAAGCCAGTTAACCTTGTCACAAGACAATGCTTCACGTTTGTGTCTCATTGGCAGTGCATTTTGAAGCCACGATTAAATTGTTATGCTGCTGCAACTAATTGATCTAAATCAGCACTAATGTGCATATATGTTCATAGGTGGCACTGCAGGAGTTTGTCAAGATTGAAGACAACATCTACCAGGTGGCGCCAGGACTTGGTAGTGTCGAGGAAAGGCTCACGCACGCAAGAGTGTGCGTCTTTCAGGTTAGAGACCACTGGTCCACCAAGTAGTAAGTCTGCTAGCAAAAATGCCCGTCCTCTGGATGGGGCTACGTATACACAGGCTCAGAAGACGGTTTCCCAAAGTATTAATGTAAGGCTTTTGTTGTGACATAAATTTCGTTTTTTTCATGTTAACTCGCAAGTTGTATAAAATGTCTCCGAGTGATTGGCGGACTTCGCAACAATCAGACTTAATAATAGTAACATTATGAACAATTAAATTACATTCATCTGACATCCAGTACGAACACTAACACTCATAATTACCCTTTAACCGATGAGAATTTGGATGAAATAAAAGTATTACTTTGCAGTTCTTCTGAGGGATAGTAGATAAATTCTTCAAAGTTTGGCACCCTCTAGGGGAAACATAAACTTACCCGCATATATACACACACTTGTACACATACTTGATTATAGTTAGACATAGTATGGACAATTTGCTATGGTCCATGTTTCTGACAATTGATCTATTGTTGCCAGTGGCAATAACGGAACTGCTTTGGTCTAGTTGTTACCATGAGTCAGTCACAGTTGGTTTCTCTGCCTGATGGTGGATTTGTTTCACGTAGTTTATTGTTTACACAGTACGATCGTGTGAAGACACGGCTAGACCCGGACCATGTTGCTGCACTTGTCCTAGAGGTGGCACCACAGTACTCCTGCCTCGTATTCTGTGCAACGAAGAAGAACTGTGAGAATGTCGCGCAGCTCATATGTCAGTTCATGCCCAGGTTGTAATCATGTAAACATTCTCTTGTTTTATAATGTCTTGTTTCTATGGTAACTTGCAATGTGTCATCACGAAAGTGCAGTTATACTGTCATGCACTGGACATTTAAAAAAAAAATTAACAGAAGTTTTTTTGTGTTGATACCTTTATATGGGCTGTGAGCAGTTGTAAAATTAGTTCCCTGCAGTGCAACTTCAAATGCATTGTTTTTATAAGAGGATTCTGGCATCTGGTGGTGATTGATATATTGAAAGAATAGGTACACACAATTTAGATGTACCTTTATAAAATCACATGCCAAAACATGTTATTTATTCACACACCAGTTAGTAACCTAAGCCACTTTAAATATCACTCTACAGCATCCATATACTAAGGAAATGTTGTTTATTAAAAAAAAAACATTTAATTAGATTTCAATTTTTTTTACACATGGCCTCAATATCAATCACAGGTTATTGTCGATGGATAATCCAGAAATAAGTTTGTGATGTGTATTGGGAATAATAGTTGTATGTCATTGCCCTTACTTGGTGTCCGATCGTCAGTTGGGATGTTTCCAATTACACAAAATCAAATCAATTACAATTATTTTTCATTTGTCATTACATTTATGCATGTGCCCTAATTACAACTACACCAGTAAATTTTCAATTACAATTACAGATGCATTAATTGGACCTACCGGAACGTTTATTAATGATATGGCATGCATTGGCATGTATGATTGAACGGGTCAACCATGAAGTAGAATTGAAAAAAAATGGTATCAGTTTGAATTAAATTTATTAAAATCACAGAAACAAATTAAATTGGAATTTAACTCAAAACGTGAGGTGCAAAGATAATTTATATAACAAAATGTACAATTTTTTTGCACATTGATGACATTGAACCCATTTAGGCTTATTTTTCCCAGTCAGAAACCTCCAGTTAATAACCACAATTGCAAGTAATTAAACAATAGGCCATGGGCCAGATATGTCCCTCGTGCACCCCCCACAACTCTACCAACCCATTTTTTTTAAGCTTTGGGGTCCCTTGAAGATGATTTCAAGTGGTAACAGTGACATAGTTGGGTCTCACTACCCATTTCCAACCTCTCTTGGATGGTACCCTGAAATATTTAAAGTGACCGTAGAGAAGGAGGGAGGGAAGATGGGATGGGAGAGGAGGGAGGAAAATGAGATGGGACGAAAGGAAGTGAGAGCAAATGTGATAGAAGAGAAGTCGATAAAAGGGATGCTGACAGTAGGAAAGGTGACAAGAGAAAAAGCGACAGGAAAGAATGGATCGGAAGAGAATGTGACAGGAGAGAAGACGACAGGGGGAAAGACAACAACCAGACAGATGCAAACCGAAGAAGGATCTATTCTAAGGCAGTGATTGAGGGGGCAATGAGGAAAGAGAGGGTGTTTATGGGCGACTCCATTATGAGAAAGACAGACAAGACACTGAGCGAGGGGAAGGACGTCGTTGTTTGTTTACCGGGGGCTAGGATTGAACATGTGACTGACAGGGTAGAGAAGGTATTGGGACATGGCAAGCGGGGGTCTATACTGGTACATGTAGGAACAAATAATGCAGGCAGGGAGGAAACAACTGCGATAGTACAGAAGTATAGACAGTTAGTGAGGAAGCTAAAGAAGACAAGAGTTGAACAAGTTATTCTGTCCGGAATTTTGCCAGTAATGGGAGGAAGGGGGGCAACGTATAGAAACTGCAAGAGGATGGCGATCAATGTACTAGTTGAGCATATGTGTGAAGAAGAGGGGGTGGGATTCACAGATTTATGGGGATACTTTGTTGGGAGGGAAGATATGTACATGAGAGATGGCCTCCATCTGAGTGGAAAGGGGGCAGCAGTTTTCTCAGAGAACCTGCTGCGATCTGTTGACAGTGGGACAGGTTGCATCTATTTAAACTAGATTCGCAGGGGGGACTCACAGAAAAGCCTGAAAATGGAGGCATAGATAAAGACAGCACAAATAAATCAGCAAATAACAGTCTGGAAAACTCTTCTGAAGCTGGATATAAATGTGTTTGTTTATCTAGAGAATACAGAAGTAATCTGACTTCCGGAGTGAGAAATTAAAACTCAAACTTGAAACCCATGAACCCTTCAAAGGCAGACTGTCCTTCTGCGATATGGGGAAGTTCCAGTCAAGCGTAGTCTATGTTTCACAGATTGACATCAACACAGCTGTGAAACACGCCTTCCAGTTGGAATCAACTGATGTTATCAAGACCACTGGTACATATCTTCGACAGACTATCCAGGATGGGTTTGCTGAAGCACCTGAACTTAAATGGCCACCAACTCCCCGTGATTGTGACAGAATTGACACTATCGTACCAGACACACTCCAAAAATGTTGTCATAACTGAGATGGAAGCTCCCACATCATCCCGCACAGAGAGACTTGTGTACTGTCAATTGATCAGGACATCTGCCGAGCAACAACCAATGGATCGTGGAAGCTGCCAAAACACATCTTCATGAGCATGTCCATGCGTCATATGTTCAAATGTGAAAAACTCGTATCTCTCCTGAATAGAATGGGACACTGTGAAAGCTACTCCTTTTCATTGGAGCTGGAGACAGCGCTAGCTGAACCTGCTATGCAGTCGTCACTCTTCTCTCCAACCAGATTGTCAGGTCACCACCAGGACCAACGGTATTCCATTCAGAATTGTATAATTTCGAACAGCTTCTGAATGATCTCACAGGAAAAGGATAGGATTAGTTCACACAGCTCATGGCAGCGTGTTACATGCTCAGTTCACACAGCTCATGGCAGCATGTTACATGCTCAGTTCACACAGCTCATGGCAGCGTGTTACATGCTCAGTTCACACAGCTCATGGCAGCGTGTTACATGCTCAGTTCACACAGCTCATGGCAGCATGTTACATGCTCAGTTCACACAGCTCATGGCAGCGTGTTACATGCTCAGTTCACACAGCTCATGGCAACGTGTTACATGCTCAGTTCACACAGCTCATGGCAGCTTGTTACATGCTCAGTTCACACAGCTCATGGCAGCGTGTTACATGCTCAGTTCACACAGCTCATGGCAGCGTGTTACATGCTCAGTTCACACAGCTCATGGCAGCATGTTACATGCTCAGTTCACACAGCTCATGGCAGCATGTTACATGCTCAGTTCACACAGCTCATGGCAGCGTGTTACATGCTCAGTTCACACAGCTCATGGCAGCATGTTACATGCTCAGTTCACACAGCTCATGGCAGCGTGTTACATGCTCAGTTCACACAGCTCATGGCAACGTGTTACATGCTCAGTTCACACAGCTCATGGCAGCATGTTACATGCTCAGTTCACACAGCTCATGGCAGCGTGTTACATGCTCAGTTCACACAGCTCATGGCAGCATGTTACATGCTCAGTTCACACAGCTCATGGCAGCATGTTACCTGCTCAGTTCACACAGCTCATGGCAGCATGTTACATGCTCAGTTCACACAGCTCATGGCAGCATGTTACATGCTCAGTTCACACAGCTCATGGCAGCATGTTACATGCTCAGTTCACACAGCCCATGGCAGCATGTTACATGCTCAGTTCACACAGCTCATGGCAGCATGTTACATGCTCAGTTCACACACCTCATGGCATCATGTTACATGCTCAGTTCACACAGCTCATGGCAGCATGTTACAGGAAGTGGGCAGTGATGATCATTCTGTAGAATCTGATGACTGTCCTGAGATACCATCTCAAACAAGGAAAAAGGAGAGGTCGCTGAACCTGAAGGAGTCGGCCACACTGGAGAAGCTGATTCTGAAAGGAGAGGCAACCAAGAGGCCACCTGATTGGAAATCATCCTTGTCCAATGGTGAAAACAAGTGTCAGTTCATCAAACTGCTTCTGAAGATGTGCCAGAGTGATGTATACGCATCAAAACTGCAAGGAAGACAAGTGATCTTCATATGTGAGGAGAATGCCACTCTGCTGACTTCCAATGATGGCCGGACGACAGTAACCCATGAACTGCCCCTTCTGAAGTCATCACAGGAGGAAACTGACACAAGAGTTATCCTGTATGTTAATTACGCGAAGAATAGGTCCGTGTGAAGAGCCCATATTCAGACAACTTCTTTGTTCTGCTGCACTGTGCTGCATCAATTGGAGACATCACCAACTTGTTTGACACTGGTGTAGGAAATAAGCAAAGATTGATTGATGTCAGCAAACTAGCAGTTGATCTCGTCCAAGACAAATGTATGGCTCTGATGGTTCTGCATGCTTTCAGTGGATGTGACAGCATTGGTGCTTTCCGGCGGATTGGCAAACTCAAACCAGTGAAACGTCTACTGAATATTCCTAAATACATTCATGTACTCAAGAAGCTGGGAGATACATGGGACGTACCTGAAGAAAGGATTGATGAGCTGGACAGCTTCACTTGTGCTGTGTATGGTAGAGCATCAAAGGTGTCAAAAGTTGATAACTTCAGGCTAATTCGTATCAATGAGCTGTGTGCCAAGGATAACCGTGTTATTCCTTCAGGTGGTATTGACATGGCCAATCTACCATCATGCAATCGCAGCATGTCAGAAGGGTCAACTATCAAGTTGGCATGTAGAAGAGAGCATATATTCCTGAGCCTGATGTCCCCAAGGTGAGCAGAAACCATGGCTGGAACATCAGTAATGGAAGCATTGAGCCACTCTGGTATGATGGAGATGTGCTGCCACGTGAACTGGCTGATATAGCTCAGGTAGACTCCGACGACACTGATAGTGATGATGAGTCTGACATGAACATGTCTGATGGGATGGGACTATATGCTGACAGGGACAGTGATTATGACTGAGCATCAAAATGTGACTAATGTAATTGGTTAAGTAGCTATCAATGTTTGGCAAGTGTCCGTACATCAACCTAGATATTGTATGTCATTGCATACAATTAAGATGTGAATAACTTTTTGGCATCTAACTACATTTCGTTTTATCAATGGCTAGCATCTAAATGAATGTCATACATACGTAATTCGCTTTAAACTGAATTATCATATTTTGCGCTGTTGACATTTGTCACATCTTAATTCACGAGTTTTGGATACCATATTTAGCTAATAAACATGTATATTATGAAATATGTAGTGCTTTGTTTTATGCATCTGACATTAATATGATGTAAATGTATACCTGAAAACACACACATAATCTAGACAGTTTTGACATGTATGCCATCCATATCCATGGTTATCTTTGCGTTACGCGTCTTGATCCACGACACTACGGTTATCTTTGAAGCATCATATCTAATCCATTTGTAATGACAGAAAGACAATTCTGGTATCAAATGAAATATATGATGCTGCAGAGTGTCATGCATTATTATTGTTATCTTAAAGAGGCCATTGGATCAAGAGAAATTGATATATTTGACAGAAATAATGATGTCATCTATGCAGTCACGAGTGAGAATAGGGTATAGTTATTCTATGCTAATTAAGGCACATCTATAGAATGCTATTATGATGATCAGCACATGGAAACCTTCAATTTGACATATTATAAGTTCATATTGAGACATATGTGACTATACAATGACGATTATGGTATGGGTGATTAAATACCACGTGACATTGACGACAAATACGATATTTCAGGGTATCATCCAAGATAGGTTGGAAATGGGTAGTGAGACCCAACTTTTTCACTGTTACCACTTGAAATCATCTTCAAGAGACCCCAAAGGTTAAAAAAAAACATGGGTTGGTAGAGTTGTGGGGGGGGGGTGCACGAGGGGCATATCTGGCCCATGGCCGACAAGCCAGGAAATCCATAAAATGCCTTTGTTGCTCTCATAAGAGTAGCAGTAGCACCTTGCAGCCTGGCTAAAGAACAATGGGCATATTTGCCATAGGATGGTGACAGGTGCTAACCCACCCACTGAGCGCACTGCCAGCTACATGGCTTCTTCCTTAATTAGCACTGTTATGTGACTGACACATTGGGATCACAACTTAGGCATTGGGTATTTTGTTAGGTTTATTATTTTGTAGATTGAAAACAGTCTGAGGCATTATTTTAGATAAAGTGTGCAGTGTCAGAAAACCTGTGTAATTGATTGTAAGTTTTGTAATTGTTTCAATTACACAAAACAACCAGTTACAATTATAAGATATTTTCAAAACCAGAAACAATTACATCATTTGGCTGTAATCAATTACAAATACAATTACGTAATTGGACCCAGCCCTGATCGCCAAGGTGATCCACCATCTTGGCTGTACACAACAGAATGCTGTGCATTATCTACTATGGGCCCCAAATAATGCAGTAGTATTTTTGATGGATAATGCCACCTCGAAAACCTGACAATAGCATACAAGTTCTTCAGGTAACCAGCCAAAGATGTACAACTAAATAAGTAGTGGACTGTTTCCCTCGTTTGATTGCAATAGACACTGACCCTCCTTGCACATGTTGTGTGTAGCCCACCAAGGGCCATTGCTGGGATACTAGACTGGATGTCACATAATCACTAACAGTATGTTTGATCGCGTTGACAGAGACCGCAAGAACCTGATGCAGACAGAGCGCCACCTACTTTTGAAGGCCCTAAAACACGCTGGCAGCGGTCACTTATGTCCAGTGCTACGTAAGACAGTCGTGTGTGGCGTGGCGTACCATCATGGGGGTCTGACAACCGACGAACGCAAGCTGATCGAAGAGGCATACGCTGGTGCCATCTTGTGTGTGCTGACGTGTACTTCGACCCTCGCTGCTGGGGTGAACCTCCCTGCGAAAAGGTCAGACCAAACTGACAGCGAACAAGAACGTTGATGTTTGTCTGTTACAATGATGATATGTTGGATAAGGATAAGTACTTTTATTTTCTAAACATTATTGCAAAGTGGTACAAATTATACAGATAAATACAAACATTTTGAAATGTAAGATATATACAATACAAATTAAAAAAATATATAATTTAAAAAATTACATTTTGGATAAAAGAAAACAATTGCTATGGGAACGGATTCTCCCACTAAGATCAAAACTGACCGCTATCGTAGGAGCCACCCAAAGTAAACATATCATATATTTGTTATGTATATAATCCTAAGTTTTGTAATAACAAATGGTTATGTAAAAACATTTTAATTGTCTTTCTCTAACATATTGTGTGTGATGATTGCTGTGTTCATGTGTTATGTGAAAGCATGCGTCTGGAGGGTCCAACAGATTTTAGTATCTCTTTTCAAAACATTTTGAAAATGTGGCAAGTGGACTCGAACCCTGGTCCTCATTACTGGCAGCCCAGTGTTCTAATCACATCACACAATGAACAATACACTACATCAAATAGCATTCTAACCACCCCACACAATGAACAATACACTACATCAAACAGCATTCTAACCACACCACACAATGAACAATACACTACATCAAATAGCATTCTAACCACCCCACACAATGAACAATACACTACATCAGACAACATTCTAACCACCCCACACGATGAACAATATACTACATCAAACAGCATTCTAACCACACCACACAATGAACAATACACTGCATCAAATAGCATTCTAACCACCCCACACAATGAACAATACACTACATCAGACAACATTCTAACCACCCCACACAATGAACAATACGCTACATCAAACATAATTTCTAACCACACCACACAATGAACAATACACTACATCAAATAGCATTCTAACCACCCCACACAATGAACAATACACTACATCAGACAACATTCTAACCACCCCACACAATGAACAATACGCTACATCAAACATAATTTCTAACCACACCACACAATGAACAATACACTACATCAAATAGCATTCTAACCACCCCACACAATGAACAATACACTACATCAGACAACATTCTAACCACCCCACACAATGAACAATACGCTACATCAAACAGAATTTCTAACCACACCACACAATGAACAATACACTACATCAAATAGCATTCTAACCACACCACACAATGAACAATACACTACATCAAACAGCATTCTAACCACACCACACAATGAACAATACACTACATCAAACAGCATTCTAACCACCCCACACAATGAACAATACGCTACATCAAACAGCATTCTAATCACACCACACAATGAACAATACGCTACATCAAACAGTGTTCTAACCACACCACACAATGAACAATACACTACATCAAACAGCATTCTAACCACCCCACACAATGAACAATACGCTACATCAAACAGCATTCTAATCACACCACACAATGAACAATACACTACATCAAACAGTGTTCTAACCACACCACACAATGAACAATACACTACATCAAATAACATTCTAACCACCCCACACAATGAACAATACACTACATCAGACAACATTCTAACCACCCCACACAATGAACAATATACTACATCAAACAGCATTCTAACCACACCACACAATGAACAATACACTACATCAAATAGCATTCTAACCACCCCACACAATGAACAATACACTACATCAGACAACATTCTAACCACCCCACACAATGAACAATATACTACATCAAACAGCATTCTAACCACACCACACAATGAACAATACGCTACATCAAACAGCATTCTAACCACCCCACACAATGAACAATACACTACATCAGACAACATTCTAACCACCCCACACGATGAACAATATACTACATCAAATAGCATTCTAACCACCCCACACAATGAACAATACACTACATCAAACAGCATTCTAACCACCCCACACAATGAACAATACACTACATCAGACAACATTCTAACCACCCCACACGATGAACAATACACTACATCAAACAGCATTCTAACAACCCCACACAATGAACAACACACTACATCAAACAGCATTCTAACCACACCACACAATGAACAATACACTACATCAAACAGTGTTCTAACCACACCAAACAATGAACAATACACTACATCAAACAGCATTCTAACCACACCACACAATGAACAATACACTACATCAAACAGCATTCTAACCACACCACACAATGAACAATACACTACATCAAACAGCATTCTAACCACCCCACACAATGAACAATACACTACATCAAACAGTGTTCTAACCACACCACACAATGAACAATACACTACATCAAACAGTGTTCTAACCACCCCACACAATGAACAATACACTACATCAAACAGCATTCTAACCACACCACACAATGAACAATACACTACATCAAACAGCATTCTAACCACACCACACAATGAACAATACACTACATCAAACAGCATTCTAACCACCCCACACAATGAACAATACACTACATCAAACAGTGTTCTAACCACACCACACAATGAACAATACACTACATCAAACAGTGTTCTAACCACCCCACACAATGAACAATACACTACATCAAACAGTGTTCTAACCACCCCACACAATGAACAATACACTACATCAAACAGCATTCTAACCACACCAAACAATGAACAATACACTACATCAAACAGCATTCTAACCACACCAAACAATGAACAATACACTACATCAAACAGCATTCTAACCACACCACACAATGAACAATACACTACATCAAACAGCATTCTAACCACACCACACAATGAACAATACACTACATCAAACAGTGTTCTAACCACACCACACAATGAACAATACACTACTTCAAACAGCATTCTAACCACCCCACACAATGAACAATACACTACATCAAACAGTGTTCCAACTACACCACACAATGAACAATACACTATGTCAAACAGTGTGATAGTGACTCATTAGTTCATGTCAGTGAATGAAAGGCTGGGGATTTTATTTTTTAAAGTGACCCAGAAATCTTTGTCTTGCAGTTTGTTTGAAATAATGACCCCTTTTGTGATGGTTTGTGTTATTTTCACCCCTTCCAGGGTGATCCTGCGCTCCCCGTATGTGGGCATGAGTTTCCTCTGCCGCAGCCAGTACAAACAGATGACTGGGCGGGCGGGCAGAGCAGGCCTCGACTCCACTGGGGAGAGCATTCTCATCTGTCAGACCAAGGACAAACAACAGGTACCTCTACCCCTTCCTTGCCCTCACAGTGAGTGAGTGGGTAGGTGAGTCGATGGGAGGTTGAGTGGGAGGAAGGAAGGGAGGGTGGGTGGGTGGGTGAGGGAATGGGTGGGTCGGTGGGTGAATGAGTGGGTGGGTGGGAGGGTGAGTGAGTGAGTGGGAGGGTGGGTGGGTGAGTGGGTGGGTGAGTCAATGGGTGGGTCGGTGGGTGGGTGAATGAGTGGGTTGATGAGTGAGTGGGTGGGTCGGTGTGTGGGCGAGTGAGTGAGTGAGTGAGTGAGTGAGTGAGTGAGTGAGTGAGTGAGTGAGTGAGTGAGTGAGTGAGTGAGTGAGTGAGTGAGTGAGTGAGTGAGTGAGTGAGTGAGTGAGTGAGTGAGTGGAAGGGTGAGTGAGTGGTAGCAGACCTGCCTACCATTCCGGATTGTCCGGAATCATTCCGGAAAGTCACCTCAAATTACGGTATTACGGCGAGGGATGAAAATATTACGGACTGTCACCATGTTCGCCAATCACTCAAATTTAGCTTCCACTATATTCAACAGGTGGCAGCATATGTATGCAGCATGTTGTGACATGGTTTTTCATTCACTGAGTCTGGTCGTAATCTAACCAATAGGAAACAGCGTTATGACAAATTCGCATTTTCGCGATCAAACAAAACGAAGTCACGCGGCACAAAATTATGGCTGACAGCGAAACGATGCCACCGCCAACCAAAAAGAAACGTGTAATGCAAAAATTGTGTGAGTGTTGTACTTGTAGTGTTAGGCCAACTGACTGAGACTAAGTTAGTGTATTTATTGAGGAGTTTAGTCTATCATTTACAGCCTATCATACAGTCACTAGAGTCTAGGCGATGTCGATGACAGCGTAATGTAATGGTTTTGTCCGTCGCTACCCCCCCCCACGTCTATCATTTATCATTCTATCAGGCTATAATACAGGGATAGGATAGGCTTATATACTAGAGTTGAGTAGACTAGAGTCTAGGCGATGTCGATGACAGCGTAACGTAATGGTTTTGCCGTCGCTACCCACCCTCCGTCTATCATTTACAGGCTATAATACAGGGATAGGCTAAATACTAGAGTTGAGTAGACTAGAGTCTAGGCGATGTCGATGACAGCGTAACGTAATGGTTTTGCCGTCGCTACCCCCTAACCCCCCCCCCCCCCCGTGACAATATCTGACACGATTCTGAACAATTACTGACCGGAAGCCTATATTCCTGAAAATCAGTGTAAATGGGAAGATGGATTACTGACAGGAAGTTTTTGGGGTAGGCAGGTCTGTGGTAGGGTGGGTGGGGGAGTGAGTGGGTGGGTGAGTGAGTGAATGGGTGGGTGAATGTGTGGGTGGGTGTGTGAATGGGTGGATGAGTGAGTGGGTGGGTGAATGAGTGGGTGTGTGGGCGGGCGGGCAGGCAGATGAGTTAGAGGGTGGGTGAGTGAGTGAATGGGTGGGTGAATGGGTGGGTGAATGGGTGAGTGAGTGGGTGGGTGTGTGAATGGGTGGATGAGTGGGTGGGTGGGTGAATGAGTGGGTGGGTGGGCGGGCGGGTAGGCAGATGAGTTAGAGGGTGGATGCATGGGTGGGTGAGTGAGTGGGTGGTTGAGTGACTCAGCGAGTGATCAAGTGATTGGATAAGTTAGTGACTCAGTGAGCAAGTGGATGAGTGCCTGAGTGAGTGAATTGAATAAGTGAGTGGGTGAGTGAGCGTGTAGGTGAATGGGTGGGTGAGTGAGTGGGTGGATGGGTGAGTATCTCAGCAAGTGATCGAGTGACTGGATGAGTGAGTGACTCGGCGAGTGAGTGAGCAAGTGAACGAGTGAGTGAGTGAGTGAGGGAACACAAGAGTGAGTGTTAGTCAGGGAGCGAGTAAATGAGTGAACATGCGAGTGAGTGAAAATTGAGTGTGTAAGTGAGAGATGGAACGAGTGAACAAGTGGACGAGTGAGTGGGCTAGTGAATGAGAGTTTGTGTGCATGAAGTATGTATTTGCATGTTTCAGCTGCTGGAGTTACTAGGCGGGCCGGTAGAGCACTGTGTCAGCAGTCTGTTGTATGAAGGAGGGAAGGGCTTGAGACGACTCCTGCTAACTACCATAGGGCTCAAGGTTTGTGTCACTCCACACAGTGGAATTGATTACTAAAATGTGTGGAGTGACATATCCGGAACAAACTTGCATAGTGCTGCATGCATATTGTAGAACATTCATGAAATTGTAAGAATTGTTTTGATATTTAAATAAATACATGTATCTTGATTAACATTAATATATAGTATATATTTTATTAATATTAATCAAAATATGTTGTAATATAATAATTTATTTGTTTATTTAAATAAAAAACAATTCTCATGATTTGTTCCGGATATACACACACACACACACACACACACACACACACACACACACACACACACACACACACACACGCACACACATACATATATATAAATATATATGAAGTAAATAACTGACGTACATGTTCATAAAAGTGTCATAGGTCACAGTTCAAATATCAGACACCATTTGCTGACACAGTTATTATTCTCTCGTGCTAGTTGACACCGTCCGTCCAGTCGGTCCAGACCTTTCTCCGCCACACTCTCTGTCATGTCCAGAGCACTCAGCTGGACATTGACCTGTCCAGTCTTGTCTCCACTGAGCTACAGACACTGCTGGACATCGGCCTGGTGAAGCTGACCGGTGGACAGAATGGTGACCTTGAGGTCACTACTCTGGGCCGTGCTACGTTCAAGGGTGAGTTTTAGGGACAAGGTGGTTGATAAAATATACAGTTCAATGATTTTATTTTAACAGTTTGATCTGTCATACCTACCTTTAATAGCCAATCAATGTGTTTACAAATTAGAAAGTAAATGAAAAATCAGTTGCAAGAAATTATAATTAATAAGTCGGTAAAGTTAGAGTTAGTGTGATTACAATATGTGAACATATGAATATGTATATATATTTATATATACACATGTGTATATATAAATATATATGTGTGAATTTATTTGAAGTTATTTAGAATTCTATGTTTGTACACACCAGTGAATGAGGCAGCAGCCCAGGATTTGATGGTGTCAAAATTAAGTTTTATATGTGTGTGTGTGTGTGTGTGTGTGTGTGTGTGTGTGTGTGTGTGTGTGTGTGTGTGTGTGTGTGTGTGTGTGTGTGTGTGTGTGTGTGTGTGCTACCCGTCTTCAAAGTTCTTATTCGTAATTTGACCTATGTTTTCATTTTTTGTATTAGTATGTTAGTTTACCAAATCGATGTAGCTCTTTCCAATGAGCTTGGTTTTGAACCGATCAGGATGCTCCTGATATAAGGAATCAACGAAATAGTGCATTGTCAAGGTAGTTTGCACTGACCTATATATAGGTCATGTTGCAGAATCTATATAATGACCTGACCTGTCATGCTGCAGAAAATGGCGGACCTCAGCGATTTAGTCCAAAATGAGTTGAGCGGTGAGTATTTCAATGCAGCCAATAGAGCGAGCAGTGGAGAAAATGAGAACTAAAACAATGGAGGAGGTGATGACGATGCCAATTTTGCAAGTTGAAATGGCACCGAAGTGTCTGATCCAGGACTACCCAACGGCGCCCGTGGGCCTGCTATGCCTGTGCTCGCGGCCACAACAGGTACGATGCAACCCACAGCAAACTGTGTCTGGCCGGGATGTGCCTCGACTTATTCGACAACGCGTTGACCATGCTGGTGAGGTCGTTGAACTCGAGGCTCAAGAAGGTACAGTTATTTCGTCTCCTCTTTGGGGAAAATTTTGAAGGTTATTAGTCGTGACAGCAGATTAGTTGCCGTAAAGAACAGAGAATGAGGACTCGGTGCAAAATTTACACTATCGAAAGTAAGTATTATTTGTTTCATTCAAGCTTGTTCAATGTTGAGAGGAAGAAGAAGAATGAGAGGAAGGAGTGGAAGAAGGAAGAATGAGAGGAAGAAGGAAGAAGGAGAGGAAGAAGGAAGAAGGAGAGGAAGAATTAGTGGATGAAGGATAGTAACAAGGAAAGACATAAGAAGAGGAAGAAGGAGAGAAAAAACAAGAAAATGGGAGGAAATAGGAGAGGAAGAATAGGAAGAAGGAGAGGTAGAACAAGAGGAAGAACGAAAGGAAGGAGAAGGAGAAAAAGAAGGAGAGGAGAGGAAGAAGAAGGAAGAGAAGATGAACAGGAAGGAGAGGTAAAACAAGAGGAAGAACCCATTTTTCAACCACTGGACTTCCTTGAATACTGGACTTCCTTCCAATTGAATTGGTTTAAATGGTTCCTAAGGCCTTCTTGGTGAAAACAACAACATATAATTGAAAAGTTTAAATAACGATTATCTCAGTAAGACTGTAGCTAAATTTTCACATAGGCTTTCTTGGAAATTGAGACTGGGAAGTGAATAATTGTGACAGAATGACAGACTCGGTATCATTGAAAGCTCTTTGATTGCTGCGTCTGATTAACAAATAAACTCAAAAATGTAAAATCCGACTTATGGTCTGTTCTGACAGCATATGACATATATATATATATATATACATATGTCATATGCTGTCAGAACATATATATATACATCAGAAATAGTTCATTCAAATTGTAGTGATAAAGAATAATAATATGTATTACATGATTAGTTGGTCATGTTCTGTAGTAGTCAGTCACTAAGTGCTTCATGAAGGACATTTCTAGCATCAGTCAGGGAGATTCCTATTAAAATGTATCACCAAGAGTGTGTGTGTAGATAGTTGACCTGTCTGGTTAACTTGTGTTTTTAAATTACTTATTTTTGTGGCTGCAACATTTAAAACAAATTTCTAATTCTTCGGGCTACTATATTTAAATTGCCATTACTATCAGGACTGAATAGTGCTTCACACCAATGACCGTTGACCTGCAGGTTCAGTGGACATTGACCGAGCCAGTCAGCTCTACTCGGACCTTCGGACAGCCCTACAATCTCTCGTTGTAACCAACTACCTCCATCTCCTCTACGTTGTCACGCCCTACGACCTTGGATCACAGGTCAAACCATCGTGGATGGTCTACTTTAATCAGGTGACACATTTTCGCAGTCATTTTTTATCAGACAGAATTAGTAGAATTGTAATTTCCACTTTTTTTCAAACATAAATAACTAACAATGATATACACCATTTAGGTAGCTGGGTTTCTGTGATGTAGTTGTTTGAACTAGCAAAAATTCACACAGACGCAGTATTTGTAAATTATGTTAGTTATGATAATATATTATATATAATGTGTTATAAATTTAAAAAAAAATTTCGTGGTAACATAAGTTACGTAAAACATCTCCAATTGATTAGTGCTAAGAACTGCTGCAGAAAATATGTGTAGCATTATCAACAATCAATTTATTTCTGTCTAATATACAGTAGAAACCCTAAAACCTGTTAAAACCACTGGTGAATTTCGAACAGATAAAGGTATTACTTTTTTCTGAATGGTCTTGATGCCCCGAGATGCAAACTGTGTAGCAAGGAAATGTGAACATACACACATGCCAGCTTGATTACAGATAGATTGTGTAGTTTTTGTGACAGTTTTTAATGTAAACAGACCATATTTTCCCATAGTTGATATGCTAAATAATTTTTGTATTGAATAAATAGAACATAGTTTTAGATTGTAAATTCAATCTTTCCCTGGATTTATTGCCTGAAGTTGCTAAGCAGTTTCAAAGTAACATCTAGCTTGCTCGGACCAGCCACAGCAAAGTGGCTATTAAGTTACAAAAACGTAAAATGGACCTTAGTACCATTTTGGAATCCACAGTTCAGGAGCTTTAAAATGACACCTCACTTGTTAAAATATCTTCTGTAGTTTTTTATTTATTGCTAAAATTGAAGCAATATTTTTAAAGAGATGTTTTGAAAAACGGGGTCATTTTGATTCGTATTGTCCGTGGTTTCTTAATACAGTGTATGGTGGTCCATAAATGTATGCATGTTCTTAGTTTTGGATTGTTTGTCGAGGAAAATAAACTGGAAATTGAAAGATGAGGTTATTAAGTATACATTTCAGGCCAAATCACACAATTGATGGGATGTGATCGTGACAGCTATTTTTGGCTTGTGTGCAGAACACGCCTGTGCAACGTAAAACCCGTGTGGCGGGTCACGTTTACTGTCCAGTGTTTCAGACCAGACATGTTCAAGTGACCACATGTCTGATTAAGCACGCTGGTAGAGAGACAGCTTGTATTCCTGCCCACTGCAAGAAACTCTTGTCGTTGGGTCTCAAGTCAAGCTGACAAAGAGCCACATTGATTTAGCATATCCTAAAAGAGAGTATTTTTATCATTCCATTTTTGTTTTTTTAGTAGGAATGTATAGCAATGATATAATAAGGAACACGCTGAACAAGAACCGAGTATTAATGAAAGAATGAACATTATTACGTGTCTACAACGTCTACGCACTGAGCATACACCCGGGAAAATGTCTGAAAATTACATACTTTGAACAGTGTTTTTGGCTCTAACTAATTACAACACAAACCAGTACCACAACAACTAATGATAGAAACCACCCGATCAAGAGTAGTCTAGACGTATTAACATTGCAGCAAGTGGGTGATCGTTCACAAGAAGAACACTCCCCGTTGTAGATGAACAATCTAGACGAGACTGAGCTAAAGGTGGCAGCACTGGTAGGCGTCTCGGAGAGCTACATTGCGAAGAAAGCATCGGGACAGAGAACAAGGAAGGTGAGTGAGAGCGACTCTGCGAAGTAATGCCAAAATAACAGTTGTCTCTCTCCTTGCATGCTCTCAAATGTTATGAGAGGTAGGGAAGATTTTGTTTCTTTATTATTTTCGTAGGGGGTGTTGTAGAGTGGATACCTTTGTGTATTTTCATGAACCGTGACTTAGTAATCAGTGAACAGCAGTATGGTATTCAGTGAACAGTGACATGGTAATCAGTGAACCATGGCATGGTATTCAATTAACTATCAATTAACTGCAATGTGTTAATCAGTGAACTACACCATGGTAATCAGTGAACCGTGACATAGCAAATCAGTGAAACATGACATGATAAATCAGTGACCCGTGATGTGATAATCAATGAGGCATGCCATAACTAATAAGTGAAACGTGATGTTTTAATCAATGAATCGTGGCATCGTAATCAGTGAAGTGTGACATGGTTGCAGAATGCGGACGAGGACGTGGTTGAACGGTTCTACCTCACCCTCATCCTGTACAGCCTATGGAAGCAGCAGTCTGTGTGGGAAGTCGCCGCCAAGTTCCAACTTCCTCGCGGCTTCATCCAACAACTGCTCACTGGCGCCGCGTCATTCGCGTCATGTGTCATGCATTTCTGTCAGGTGACACTCTACTTGGTCTCCACTGTTCTACACATGTTATAAAGTAATGTTTTTACCTAATAAATGTGGGGCCGGTTTCATGAGGGGATTTTAAAGTTACGCGATAACTTAGTCACGTCTTTGATAAAACTCATTCTTAGCGGTTTCATGAAACCGGCTGCTAATGCACAGAGAGGAACTGAATTAGGACACATTTTATATAGTTTAGTTATTTTATTCATTAATCTAATGTTTAGTTATTAGTAATATTTAATTTGTTGTTTATTGAGTGTTTTACTATTATTTTTTATATTTAGAAATCTTGATTGTTTATATGTTACGCTGTATGTACGCACCTATCAACTGGCTGGTCATGGTTATATGGTGCTCTACAAAATGTTGTGATAATAATACTGTTGCAGCATTAGAATGAACATAGGTAATTGATTCTGTGCAGTACAGGTCACATTGACATGTTAGGGCTGTTACAACATAATGACACTATCCCAGAGTCCTTCACATGAAGCTATGTACACAGACCTGCCTACCATTCCGGATTGTCCGGAATCATTCCGGAAACACACCTCAAATTACGGTATTACGGCGAGGGATGAAAATATTACAGATTCTGTATTTATCACAATGATCGTCCATCACTTCCGTGCTCCTCAAATTTAGCTTCCGCTATATTCAACAGGAGGCATCATATATATGCAGCTTGTTGTGACATGATTTTTCATTCGCTGCTTCTGGTCGTAATCTGACCAATAGGAAACAGCGTTACGATAAATTCACATTTCTGCGCTCAAACACAAAGAAGTCACGCGGCACGAAATGATGGCGGAGATCGAAATGGCAGAACATCACCAGCCAAGACGAAACGTGTGCTGCAAAAGTTTATAACAGCAGCGTACTGACGGCACTCTGACCAGACATGTCATGTGTGGACAGTGGACACAACTAGTCGCGGCACTAGTGTAGAATCTTGACCCACCTCGATTTTGCCATTATAACTTGAGTTTTGCCTAACTTTGATACCTCAGGCTCAGTGCGTTAGTTCTGTTATTCAACATTATCCCAGGCATATTTACTTTTAAGAATATTGCGTCTTAGAGCACTTTTGAGGTGTAAATAGCGCCCCGTTTTGCACCAATATATGTCTCTATATTGCCCATTTTACGAGCGCAATGCTACCGCTGTGCAAACCGGGTCGCTATTTGGGCTTCAAAAGTGTGCTAAGACACAATATTTTTGTAATATAAATATGCCTGGGATGATGTTGAATGAAGAAACTACACAAGTGCCCTAGTCGCAACAGTGTGCAGTGTAAGGTTTGACATGCATTCAACTTGCACCTGTTGATTCTGAACTTAGAATTTGGAGACTATCATGCATTTAAAACCTGATGATCGTGCGTTTCTCTCTATAGTAAAGTTTACAATGTAAATCTCTGAGTGGTATTTGTTATTTGCTGTTTATTACATAATCGGGCTGTAATGTGGAATTTTGCTTGAGTCAGCATGCTGTTTTTGAAAGTTACATAAAATCAGAATTACAATGGTTAGTATTAAACACAAAATTATTGAGGTTCTTTCAGTTGCTTAAAGTTTGACTTGAAGACAGTAAAACAGTTCTAGTCATTGTAAATTACCTATGCCAATAGTGTATAGACGCATTTACATTAGAGCTACGCTTCTTCATGTTTGATTTCAACCAATGCTGGTTATGAACATCTACCTTACCTTGTTAACTGGACGCTTCAAAACACCTCACAGTTTATTAGAGACAATTATGTTTTGGGTACAACTATCATCATAGGCACAGTATTAAAGTATTACTGACAGTGCTGTTCTTTTCCTGACAATATCTGACACGGTTCTGAACTATTACTGACAGGAAGCCTATATTCCTGAAAATCAGTGTAAATGGGAAGACGGATTACTGACAGGAAGTTTTTGGGGTAGGCAGGTCTGTGTACACGACCAACGCAAAGTTATGCAACAGATTTTTGCAAAGCTATATCCGTCATTGTGTAAAAGATGAGTTGTTGATTGTCCTTAAGCTATGACCGTGATTGTCACCAAGTCATCTGTCATTAGGAGCTGGAAGAGCTGTGGGCACTGCAGGACCTGCTGCCAAACTTTGTGAAGCGCCTGTCATACTGCGTGACAATGGAACTCATCCCACTGGTAGAGATTCCGGCTGTCACTATAGTGAGTACCATACTCGTAAACTCCTCTCTTCCAGCCTTGCAGATCCTTCCAAGATGCTTATAGAATTTTAGATCAAGCCAATCTTTCTGGCCCAGATGGCAGATGTAGGCAAAAGAAATTGCAGCATTGGCAAATTCTAATCACACGCGATTTACTAGGATACTCCAGTGATCTCCTGTCTTATGCTTACTTCAGAGAACCATACTTTTAAAATGTGCTTGCCATCATGATTATTTCATGGTTTGTAAATCAATGAGTTATCAATGCACATGTATTTCAGGGTCGAGCACGACAGCTGTACAGGGCTGGTTACAAGAACCTCCAGCAGGTGGCGTTTGCAGAGTCATCAGCATTGGTGAAAGCCGTCGAGTTCCTTTCCCACAAGGCAGCGAAGCAGATCATTGCCTCGGCCAAGGTGACCTTTAACTCTAACCCTGTATGGCAGCGTTACACCTCACTGCGGATATGGTGTCTACATGTCATATTTACTAGGCTTAATAGTTTCTTCTTAGGGGTGGGATTTCCCATCTATGGTTGTTTTATTTATGATGAAATAATTTAGATAGTTTCTACATTTAAAATCTGAAGTGTTCAAACATCGATAACCTTTCAATTAGTTGATATTTTATAAAAGGTTTACATCTGTATCTGTAACATGATGGTAATTGTGAAATAGTACAGAATTATAAATAAAAATACTATAATGGTTAACTTACGTTTTTGTTGACATGTTGAAGATTCATATTATGGTTATCCTGGGTGTATTGCCGACTTGTGAAATATCAAAGGCACTGTTTCTGCCTCTGTAATATTGCTCATAATCACCAGGTCCTACTCTTGCTCATATTTCAGTAGCTCTTATTTTATATAATTTGTGGACTAGTGTGAATTCTGCTTGATAGAAAGGTTACTTATTCTGACCATCGTCTGCTGCAGCTTCTGCTGGCTGAGAAAGTGGAGAGTCTGAGAGATGAAGCAGACATCATGACAACCGTACCTGTTGACATGCCAACTGTTACCGTGGCAACAAGACCTGACAATAGCCAAGCCAGCTCACTGGCATTGACCAGTTGAGACAAGGGAGAAGTTGACCTTTGACATCCTGCTGACCTTTGACCTCCTGCTTCCCAGTGCAGTGGAGGAAGGAATGTTTGTTCATTCAGTGTTGTGCCAAATATAGCCCAGATTTTGATTCTCGGTTAGAGGATTATTTATGTAAGCATAACAATTGACATCTGATATGTAAGCTATTTGGAAATGTCATAATTTTGAGTCTAGAAGATCGTGTCATACTGATGTCGTATGTTTGATGTAGCCACGTTGGATGACCTATTCCACGGTGGTCAGCGACAAATTGTAATCTGTGTAACCTCAACAAATAGGATGCCGATTTCTATGAACCTACAGAAATGTGTACATTCTGTGAGCTTGCACCAATCTTCATATGTTAACTGTAGAGCATTGTAAGTGTATCCTCCCAGGCACCAATGTAAGTGTATCCCCTCCAGGCACCAATTTAAGTGTATCTCTTCCCAGGCACCAATGTAAGTGTATCCCCTTCCAGGCACCAATGTAAGTGTATCCCCTTCCAGGCACCAATGTAAGTGTATCTCCTCCCAGGCACCAATGTAAGTGTATCTCCTCCCAGGCACCAATGTAAGTGTATCCCCTCCAGGCGCCAATGTAAGTGTATCTCCTCCCAGGCACCAATGTAAGTGTATCCCCTCCAGGCGCCAATGTAAGTGTATCTTCTCTGAGGTACCAATGTAAGTGTATCTCCTCCCAGGCACCAATGTAAGTGTATCCCCTCCAGGCGCCAATGTAAGTGTATCTTCTCTGAGGTACCAATGTAAGTGTATCCCCTTCCAGGCACCAATGTAAGTGTATCCGTTCCAGGCACCAATGTAAGTGTATCCCTTCCAGGCACCAATGTAAGTGTATCCCTTCCAGGCACCAATTCCCACTCACCTCTTTCTATGTTTGTTCACTTCCTTCGACCATAGCACTTTGATCTACCAATTGGCAATGTATTTCAGAAAACACAATCATATGAAGGGCCATTCTCGTGCCTGTGATAATTGAGAGATAATAAATTCACCAAGGGACCCATTGTAAACTAGTGGTTTGTTGGTTCGTGGATGGGTTAAACTAGTAAATATAGTTGACACTAACATTTCTGGAATTCTGGTGTAACTAGAAAGGTATAATCTGCAAAATGTGACAATCACTTATATGAAGTATACAGGGTAAACATAGGTCTGGGTAAATTAAACTTGGAGGAAACTAAGCTGTGCGAACATATTTACTTGAACATTGGCTCATAAACCACAAAAGCATGTTCTCTAATATGTGTTTGTAGTTTTGTGTACATATGTAAAAATATATAGTATCTTATTGTATTGATTTATGTTTGTATTTTGGATAGTATATCCCGACCAATGAAGCACGAGAGGTTTCAAAGGTACATATGCAGTTTCCAGTTTCACTTGTACAATATAAAATGTATTTTGTGCTTATTCACAACATTCCACGTTACAGCATATGGTAAATACGAGAATGATATAATCCAATGAACTGCCTTTGTAACACCAGCTGCCAAACAGCAAATACTCTGAGGCAACTTCTGATGCTGACATTACTATTAATGTTATGTTAATTTGGTAGATTGTCTCTTGTGAAGCATGCCATGTTCATAAAATGTCTTTATCTGATAAGTTTGTCGATTTAATGCCTTTTAAAAGGATCAAACAGCTTTGGGTCTCGCAAGTATTTCGGATCCTTCGCAGTGTATGGCATCAAACCTGCAAGAGAAAGCAACTGTTAAATAATGTAACACAAGAAATGTCTCACATCACCACCTTGACTGTTCCATTAGCCGGAATCACATCAGCCAGGTATGGCAGTTATTAGCAGGAAGTGCACTGAATTACTTGTCTTGCACATGAATGTGCCGAACATCAAAAGATCTTGCAATTAGACCTGTCTGCCTCTGCAATATTGCAAAAGTTTTAGAATTTGAATGTTTTGTTTTCAATTTGAAAATTTTGTGGGTGCCACATTCAAAGGTTGAACAAAATTTTTTGGCTTATTAAACGCAATTTGGCCATCGACACATATATTAATGTATTAAACACAGACAAGCTCTGTTTAACACAATTTTTTTTGTTTTTATTGCTCTACAAAAAACATTAAGGCCAGACATCCAACAGATTATGATACCTTAGTACGTTTATTATCAATAAAGTTCACTTCTATGACAGTTACCTCTAAATGAGTTTTAGGCCGTATTCCCATACAACTTTAACCTGCATTAGGATGCGGATACAAATTTGGGTAGCACAATGTGAACACTCTTGATCCGCATTAAGGTACATGAATTCTAATGCGGGAAAATCGATGAATTAGAATTCAGCTAACCGAATTAGGATGTGGATCAAGCATGGCAGAGGGCTGTAGTCTCGCGAAGAGTGACTTATGACCGCACACCACACTCCCTGGTGCACTAATTCAGTTGGCGCTTTAATCTGGCCTAAGTTTGTATGTGAACAGAGCCGAACTAGTTGATCTGCGTCGTAATTCAGTAGAAAAATTATATGTGAACACGGCCATAGTCATGGATCGTGTTTCAATCGTAATCAAATCCATTATGCAATCTTCGACAGCCATTTTCAAAATTTTTTCAAAAATTTCTGCATTTGAAAAAAGGATATCTTTAGGAGTAATGCTACCCAAATAGGGTTTTGAATGTTGTATTCCGTATACTCCGCAATGATCGGACACTTTAAACTAAAAATAATAAATAGTTTGAAAGTATTTATTATTTATGTATAAAGCAAGTTTTTTCTTCACCTTATCAAAACGTATTTAAAAAATAAAAACAACATTTTAACAAATGCTTTGATCATTGTGTAATAGAATATAACATATGGCAGGATTTCCAAATTTGCCAATATTTCTCCAAAATGGTGGACATTTTGTTTGTTACCATGGAAATGGGTCTGGCAGAACAAAGTTCAATATATTTTTATTCAGTAAGACCAATTCGATACCTTGTGCAGACATTTTTTATTATTTACATAAAGATAATTAAAATATGACATTTCAAGAGGCATATCAAGCAACACATTGAAGCCCAATGCATCCAACTACCCGGGTGACAAGTGTACAATTAACTGCTCATGTAAACAGACCTCTACCTAGACTGGGATACTCACCAAAGTATCTGGCGCGCTTGATGAGTATGGCAATCCGACGCTGCATGTAGATACACAGGCCGTTGACGTGTCGGCCATAAATCTCGCCAGTGTACGGCGATACAAACTGACTCAGGAGACGCACGTTCTACAGCGAAGCAACCATTGTAGAGCTTAGAAATAGATACCGTGAGCAGGAATGACATAATTATGTAATTGTACAGTGTTTTATATCCACAAAATGCATAGCAGTATAACAGATTTTAAAAATAGTGCAACAGCTTAAAAAAGGTTTAGTAAAAAAATAGATGCAAAACATGTAAACACAATAATTTTTCACAAATAACCAAAAATAACTTATTATTATGGGTTGAGTTTCTCAGAATTAAAATGCTGAGTAACAAAATTTGTATTTAATTATTGTCATATCAACATCCCAGAAGACTGGTCATGGTGTAAACAAAAGCAAAATATGGTTGAAGTAATTTTCAGCTAATTAAATGACAGTTTTGGCACGCCATGAGGAGGTTAGAAATATTGTTTGCATGTGTTTTATCATGTTAAAGCAATCATTAAAACACTTCATTGAATGAACGCACATATTTGGAAAAGCTACAACTAATAAGAACTTCACGTGATTATATTAATCACAATCAAGATATAAAAACAACAAAAATTAGTCAATTTGTGAGAAAGTATATTGACGACATACTGTTGTCTCATGTATTGTTAATAATTCTAGGCATACAGTTGTTTGTGCTTAAACAATGGGATTAGAGAAGACATGGCAAACATACCTTGTAGTCTAAGTTCAGTTTGTGCTCACACAGCAAACATTTGCGAGCTGGCTTTTCGTACGGATTTGGCATATTTGGAATGGGCTGGAAACAGGACAGTGTTGAGTATTTCAATTATCAAATACATGCAAACATTGTTCAAAGCAAAAAGGGATTACAAAATGACAACATAAAAATAAAAAAGGGCATTTTTACGGACTAACTTTTGAAGTTGAAAAAAGATACCTGATATTAAAGGAAATAAAAACAAGGCATTAGCTAAAATCCGTTTTCCATGTGTACACAAAGTTTAACATTGTATGTAACATTTGAGAACATAAAAAAAATACAGAAAAATACATTTGTAGCATAAATTTGATTTTAAACCCGTCTGTGTAGCGATTCCCGCGGGAAATTTTTTTTTATGAGCTAGGCGATCACGTGGTATCGTAACGTCACATGACCCACACTCGTAGCAGGCTGACCCTTTCTATGCATTCAGAGCATGTTTACAAGGATAGTTTTTGGGTGGAAATGAGTGTCAAAATTAGTTAGTGTGCGATTTTCCGATGTAATACAAACACTAGTCATCATAGAGGAACAAGCAGTTATCTTACGGTTCCACATGATTCCAATTTTATTCAAAAAAATGAATGGGAATGGGCCTACAAGTCGACTAGGTATCGCCGAGCTTGGGCTCATTTTTAGAATAATTATATCGAATGCAACCAACGGGAGATACTGTACACCAATAAACATACATAGCAAACATATATTGTATCCAGCTACAGAAAGTAATGTGTATAATCTCATAATGGGTCATATGTGACGTCACATCTCGGCATCCCGAAAAGCGCGCCAAAAATATATTTATCCGAAAATGTACGGATGCACAGCATAAAATGTGGAATTTCTAATTCATTTATTTTTTTTTACTTGGTGGACATGGAAATAGATAGCAGGATGTAATATAATATGAATTCAAGCATTCCCCTGGCATAGACACAAGGTATATTATTTTAGTGCCTCTTCTGAAAGACACTAAGCATTAGGCAAGCCATGTAAAACAGATGTACGAGTATATCTCATTTATCATTTACTAACAATGACAAATATTAAAATGCTTCTTTCTTTTTCTTTATAGTACATATCCAACTTTGGGGCATTATTGCACTGTATTGTAACTTACAAATAGAGATGGTGTGGCTCAGGTGGTCCAAGAAAAGTTTTAAATTTACCCCCTGGTTTAGACACAAGATAGAAACGACCAAATCTTTTTAGTGTCTCTTCCAAAATATGCAGGTAGTTTTTATATGACCGCAGGATGATTTGAGCCTTACGCCTCCGGACAGTTTGTTACCATAACAATCGTACCACAGCATATGGCTGTGAACAGATAATGCTCATTCCTACCAAGTCGCCATAGTCCTGTGTCAATTCTTGCTGCTCTAAATGACCCTCCTGACAGAATGTCTCCTCTTGTTGCTTCTTAATGATGTCTTTGTGCAACACAACTGTCTTCACCGTCCGTACTGTGGGGACTGCAACACATCAAACACACAAGTGATGGAACCACACACTGTGTGTACATCATGGTATTAAAATTACTACATTTGTCACAACTGAAATTTTACATTAAAACCAGAATTTATGTATGTTGCAAGATAAACTCATGAATACGACTGAACTTTGATGTTTCTTTTTCAAACAAATGCTGATCAATGGTGTTTTCCTACCAATCTCTTGGTTAATTTCTTAGCAACTTAGAGGTTCCCACCTCATAAACGATTAATTAGTTGTAACCCATAGCAAATTTACAACCGTTTACAGGGTAATTTTCAGGTGATTGTTTCATTGTATAATAGAGAACGTATGCCCACTGCTGAGAAATGTGCATGTAAATAAACAACGATATAAACTTCAAATAAAATAATTGGATACTGCCATTTAATATACATAATATTATCCACAACATTGACTTGTTGAGGAGGAAACAGCAACTGCGTGCCGAAGATGAGATCAGAAGAAGATGGGGATGGATTGATCACACGCTCCGGAAACCAGCATCAAATGATCATCAGACAAGCCCTGACATGGGATCCACAAGGAAAGCAAAAAGAGGCTGGCCCAAGAACACTTGGTGAAGGAACCTCCAGGCAGACACCAAACAGATGGGCTTCACCTGGAAACCGCTGGAGAGAAGTGTCCAGGACAGAGGACTCTGAAGAGCTGTTGTTGACAGCCTATGTCCCAGGAGGGACGATGGGCATAAGTAATTTAATATACAATAATTTTAAAGATATTTAGAAATTTCGATGCCAATAATTTCACAGGTATATTGTAGAAAATCAAGCTAAGCTGCTCAGCATACAAAAATCTGTAGAGGGCTGGGATGATTGTGGAGGCAATGAAGGTCACTTTACTATACATTTTAGTTTTGATTTGCCCATGTTGTACTGTCCATAATTTATTTGTTTTGCTCATACCAATAGGCACACCAGGGGATCTGTACAACGGGGTAGACTAGAGAGGGGTCAGTTCTCTAGACAGCAAGCACGTCTGAACAGCCTGTTACAGTTGAGTTGGGGGCTAAGTAATAAATTATTCTTCTGGCCATCTTTTGGGAATACGCAGTCATAATAATCAAACTATATAGTGGGGTTGTATGACTAGAAGCGTATCCTCCATTATGTCCAGACAAACATGTAACCGCCTAAACCACCACCGATGTACGTCTACACTCTATACTACAACTACGACACTGTGTCTGTGTGTCACATTTGTGATTTGACAATTACGATCAGTTACAACTTAGTCACAGATGAACGTCGAAAATTGTCGAAATTTAGCCACAACGAAGTTAACAACAAGACGTATACGTGAGTACCGTACAACTGAATTGCCAAATTATGTTTGATAATTATATACGCCGATTACTCGTTGAAATCACGACAATTTTTTCCGGACGACCGTGGCCGAAGATATATTGTGGGCGATATTAGAGCAGGTCGCACGTGAAACTAGACCAAACAGACACGGCACGTAAATTTTATCTTATTTACCTGAACATCCAACAACATATTTATTATTTAAGAATGACTGGACATTTATATCATAAATAAATTGCGCGTTTCTGACAAAATTTGGATATAGCCTTGTGCAAAAGCTCTTCGTGATCACGTTTGACGCCATGTCAAGACCTTCCCAACTGAGCGGCCTCTGGCGGCAAACAAGTTCAAACGTCTAAAATTACACATTAAGAAAAGTGTGCAACGACAACAATATATGGTCAGTAATTAAATTAGTCGCAGTCAGATGGATGCGTCGCAGATGCGAAGTATATATGTTGACACGTATCGCACAAAGAAATTAATATTCGCTTTTGTACCAACGGTCATTCGCAAGATGGCGACACTTCCTAGCAAACGCATGTACACGCCAGTGGCACGGGAACGAAATTCATATTGTGGGGCAATTGCTGTTGGAAATTTTTCGCCGCTGCGCCGCTGTAATTTCAGCTTCTCAGTTGTGAACTCATGACATCCGAACACGGGGGGACAGTGTTGTTGAAAATATTATTTTTACGACGCGCCGCTACTGTCAATTTACCTTCTCCAGTTTCTCTCCGCTGTCTCGGCTGAAATTATGACATCCGAAGAAGGGGGGGGGGGGGGGGGGGGGAGCAGAAAACCACGTCTTCCCTCCAACTGCACAGACCTTTCTCAGTCAACAAAAATACACATTAATCGTGTCATAAAATTTACATTTCCACCCGCCATTGAAGCTCGCAACAAAAACAAACATTCACGTTCACATTTAATGGGGGTTAGAACCATATATATGTCTGCCCCCCGGAGAAATTCCAGGGGGCTGCCCCCCACCCCACTAGTGTTCCCGCGAGCCTATGGTACACGCTTTGCAAACGCCAACAAATTATAATTTTACATCCACAAAAACGAACCGCCAAATGTTATACTGATAGTGAACAAATATATATATATAAGCCGATATTGTTTCTGATTTATTTGTTAAAAACACGCTCTGCGTTGATTACTTAAGTTATGACATCACATGACAACACAACTTTTTTCATCTTTGAGTTTATTTTTGACTTTGTAAATAATCATCGATGTTCACAAGATTTGTATATACTTAGTCTTAGGCAATATGTAAGTATTTCATTGATATGTGTAACAAAGGAAGTACGTGAAGATGTGGGTCTTCGATTAGCGCAATTTAAAAATCAAGCCGGTATATATATTTTCGTAAGTACTTCACTCAAAACAACTTTTGTAACAGTTTGTTTGCAGAAATTGGAAGGAATATGTGTTTGACATTTAGCACATAAATATCATACGGAAGAATTTGGTTTTAGTAAAACTGGCAAAACACGATTGGACCCATGATTATTGCCCGCACCAGTATACTGCTGTACTACCATTGGTGAGTGCACAAATCGTGCGTCCAACTGCTATCGCTTTTTACCGTTTTAACAAAAACATAACAAAATTATTCCATAAGATATATATATGTGTGTGCTAAATCTCTGACACCCATGCCTTCAAATTCCTGCAAACAAACTGTTAGAAAAGTTGTTACGAAAATAGACCGGTGAAATCCAAATTTCGTAAAAGACGACTAGGTCAAAAACCGTTCGCCCATATGCCCTGTGCAGCCTAAGTCGTTCAATGGCCAGAGCGTGCCGCATGAATCAGTGCAAGATCGGGCAGTGTATTAAAATAGAACGTTAGAATACGGGAATTCAGCGATATGATTTTTGACCTGGTACGAATTTACCGGTCGTGAGTATATGCGACGTTGACCCGTCGTTGATCATGATACTGCAAGACTAAAAAGCCCCCAATATAACGAGGTAAGCATATTCAAACAGAAGAACAAGAAGCTGTGCAATAGTCAAAATTAAATTGTCGTATTTTAAATGAGCCCATTACTTAGTTTGGCAGAGGTCAAATGTACGCCTGTGTTGCCAGAAATGTTATATATAAGTGGTTCTCAAACTAGGGGGCCGTTTGTCAATTTCAGGGGGTATAGCATAAACTAAGAATATACAGTTAATTGCAAACGGTTTACTAGATGCATTTGCAATGGTGGAAGCATTATCAATTGTTTCGTTCCTTTGGAACTAGTAAAGGAAGAGAAACCTCACACTAATGAAGATCAGCCGATTATACTTTAAAAAAAAAAATCTCATTTTAGTTTAAAAGCACCCGTTTTGTCTAGCTTGTATTACTGATGTCACTGCCGTTTTGTCTAGCTTGTATTACTGATGTCACTGCCGTTTTGTCTAGCTTGTATTACTGATGTCACTGCCGTTTTGTCTAGCTTGTATTACTGATGTCACTGCCGTTTTGTCTAGCTTGTATTACTGATGTCACTGCCGTTTTGTCTAGCTTGTATTACTGATGTCACTGCCGTTTTGTCTAGCTTGTATTACTGATGTCACTGCCGTTTTGTCTAGCTTGTATTACTGATGTCACTGCCGTTTTGTCTAGCTTGTATTACTGATGTCACTGCCGTTTTGTCTAGCTTGTATTACTGATGTCACTGCCGTTTTGTCTAGCTTGTATTACTGATGTCACTGCCGTTTTGTCTAGCTTGTATTACTGATGTCACTGCCGTTTTGTCTAGCTTGTATTACTGATGTCACTGCCGTTTTGTCTAGCTTGTATTACTGATGTCACTGCCGTTTTGTCTAGCTTGTATTACTGATGTCACTGCCGTTTTGTCTAGCTTGTATTACTGATGTCACTGCCGTTTTGTCTAGCTTGTATTACTGATGTCACTGCCGTTTTGTCTAGCTTGTATTACTGATGTCACTGCCGTTTTGTGATTTCACGCAACAACCAGGGTTGGATATTTCAGCCAAGCTCCAAAAGCAAGTGGTTGAGCAGCAAAATCACACAAAAGAAGACATACTGTCTATAATTGACTTAGTGATTCCCCTGGTCAGCAGGATATTCCATTTTGAGGAAACTGGAGTGAATCGGATAAATCCTAGGATGGAAACCTCTCGTTTTTCATCGACTGGAAAGTCACCTGACAATGCGAAGTACACTTCACTGCAAATTCAAAATGAAATTGTGTTCGTGTGTGAAGATATAATACAAGGGAAACAAATTGTTATGGTCTACCAACTATGAAGTCCAAAGTCTGAAATCCTGGTGATCTCTTAGGAAACAATTATGTCAAAACGACATTTGTGACAACTGACTAAGTTTCAATTTTTTAATACACATATCTACAGAAACATTAAAGATGCAAATGCCAAACTAATATACATAATTATTGTATGTATGTATATATATATATATATATACACACACAAAATATATGTATATGTAGTCAATAAAAATGTTTTTCTTAACCAAATAAGTGATGTCATTAAAATATTCCTCCAGACAAGGACACGCTAAACAACTCGCCCCACGATGCTGAAGTTGCAAGCATTAATGACACATCAGACTGCCATTGAATGTCTGATGCAAGTGTGATCGCACCATATCAGCATCACACCACTGACGTCTGGCACATGATCAGATGGAAGCAGCAACCATCTTCTTCAGGGACCGTCTCGTAAGTTCGCATCGTCCAACAAATGTAGTGTTTCGCACTGTTTCAAACCACCATCAATACATCATGCGGCATGTTGCATCATCCAAAATGGCTTCCGAACCCAGTCAATAGCCACCGGATTCAACTGATGTTGCAGGGGTTGTCAAGATATTAATCGTTATCCTGCCTTGTTCTGATATCCACAGTAGCATCAATATGCACTCAATAGGTTGCGCCACTGTAGTGATTGATTTCCCCCACTATACGTGGTGACGACCTCCACCACTGACACATAACAATGAACAGTTTAAAACTGTGTGAACTGATTCGACCACTGCTGTTGTTCCCTTGTCTCTGTGTCTGTCTGTGCCGTCTACTTAGGCTTCGTCTCGGCGTCAGACACCTTGCGGATGTAGACAGCGTCCTCAGCAACATTCTCCTTCTCTCCGTCCTCGTACATGTAGGACGACGCGATCGCCAGCAGCGTGCCGTCACAGCTGAACGACAACGATGCGATGCTCGTTGGGTACCTGCAACACCAGGCGGCGAGATGACAAGTTTATTCGCCCCTACAGTAAAAAACTGGCAAATATAATTTATTACATACAGAAATAAATGAGTATATTGCACTGTAAAGTTAACAAAAACAATAGTAGCAACACATGAATTATTGACATTGAATAACAACATCTAAAGATAAAATATAGGAAATCTGTTTAAGGGGTTGACAGCCCAACTCATACAAAATGGTATTGAAATGTGCAAGAAATTAAAAAAATACTATTTTACTATTTTCACATTATTATTGTGTAATTATAATTCAATTTGTCATGTAGATAACAGTTCACATATTTATGAACTGTAGCTATTGTTCTGAAGGTGGAAAACACTTTATAAGTATTAAACTTCTGCTTTCTTCTTTTCCACGATAATTATGAATACAATACAAAGATCATACTTGTATGTATTGTATGTTATTGCAGAAATAAGATGTACTATTTTAACCCAACCCCACCCCGCATTCTGTGTCGACACCCGACGCACCTGTGGAACTGACAGAGACGTTTCTTGTTGAATCCGTCCCAGATGTTGACGAAGCCATCGGAGCCGCCCGTGGCGAACGTGTTGAAGCTGCCATGGAAGGCGACCGCGTTGACGGGGAAGATCTTCTCAACGCCGTCCTCCTTGATGCGATGACACTTGAACGCGTACTTCTTCTTCTGCACCTCGGGGCTCGGGTCCATGTACTCGACGGCGACACGAGCTGGAGGAGTCAAACAGATACAGATGGGCGCAATTGTTTCTGTTTTGCGTTTGGAGATTGCCAATTGCTACGCACGTGTGAACAACTTTTAATGCATGACAATGTACATTTATATTTCTACTTATACAATTATTAATATGTGACATACACACACACACACACACACACATATACAGGCTGTGAAATAAGGCCCGTCCGATCGTCCCGGACGAGTACCGGGTAGTTTCAGTGAACGGACTAATCCATGTTTAGAGGAGCAGTCCCATTGGACTAGCTGTGATTATGTGAATTAATTTACACTGTGTACACTGTGTACACTGTGTACACTGTGTACACTGTGTACACAGTACAAACAAAATAAGACAAAAAGGTAGCATTTTATCACATGCAGCTAAATATTCCATACGACCGTCGAATAGGAAATTTGTTAAACACAGAGAATGTAAATGGCGGCTGTTTACATCTGGTTAGAACAGAACAGAACACAACTGAACAGATGTTTATTCACGTTAACCACATATCGCAGCACACAGAGGATTACAATTTCACAAATACATATATCAAACATGAATCATTATAGAAAACAGAGTTATTTACAAACTGGGTACTTATTACCCAGTACTTAGTCTACTATACTAATGGTGATAAGTCATGTTTACACATAGGTTCGTGAATAACATACACTAGGTGGAACATTGAACATATAGTTTTAAACCATGCAAAATTAATTTTGCCAGACTGTCAATTGTGTATGGATCATTGGTCTGTAGCATATTTACAAAAACATTAGGACTTGACCTAATACACGAAGGCATATATTTAATTCTCAAGTCGTCTAACTTGGTACATTCATACAAAAAGTGAATTTCAAGACATATTACAGCTTTAACACAAATGTTACAAAGTCTCTCCATTCTAGCTATATTCAAGTTTCTTCGGTTAATAACAGGTAATTTGTATGTTCCTAATCTGAATTGAAATAATGCTCTTTTTAAGTGTTCAGGACAAGTTTTCGTATACCTTTCTTTTCTGTGAGAAAATTTAAACAGTCTGTACTTCACATTATTATCATTAATATCATTTATAATTCTACTGTGCCAAAGTTGCTTAAATTGATCACATTCACATTTGTATACTCTCTTGGCATCTATTTTATAATCCTGTGTTATGAAATTAATACCATTACTCTGAAAAATGTTGCTAACACATTTAATCCAAGGTGACGAGTGCACATTGTTACAATGAAGGTTATATGAGATTGTGTATATGACCTTATTCAGTTTCTTTTTGCTGCTTTTTAATATTCTTGTCCAGTAACAAACCATTCTCTGTTTTATAGTGATTAAGGGTAGCCACTACTCGAAAATGCCCATATAACCAATATGCCATATCTCTTTTAATATTGAACATATCATAACCAGATTTGGAGCACTGATTAAAAAAATGAATGGTATATGATGTGTGAAATATGGGAACTTTGGTTGTGTATTACCATGGCAATGAACGTTTCAAGTGAGATGGATTTTCACATTCTTGAAAATTATTCTGAGCTAACAACTGTATGTGTGATCATGCAACTGTCAAGAATCATTAGCTAGAATGCTCCTCTGTCAGATAAGGTGGTTTTGGGCAAGGATATCTGACTTCAGTGACTGCTGTTCAAGTTTCAGCATTTTTCAAGACATCATGAAAAAAGCTCAAACCTAAAGTCCCATCTCACAACAGCCAAAACCACCTTATTGCAAAAAGGAGTATTCTAGCTAATGATTCTTGACAACGGCATGATCACACGTACAGTTGCTAGCTCAGAATAATTTTCAAGGATGCATGCCCCTCTATCACACTAGAAATGTTAATTGTCATGGCACTGCACAAGCAAATGAGCCCACATTCGACATATCATGTACTATTCACTTAACTAATTAGTACTCCAAATTTGGCTAAGATATGTTCAGTACTAACAGATATGGCCTATGGCCGTTTTCCAGTAGTGGCTACCCTTAACAGTGCATATCTTCCTAGCTCTCCATATATTGGCATATTATGAGAAAATTTTGACACTCCAAAAATTTATTTACAGAATTTAGTCTGCACTTTCACCAATATATCAACATTTTCACAGCCCCACACTTCACATCTGTACGACAATACTGGTGCTATGCAACAGTCAAATAATTTAAGCATAATGTCAGTTGGTAGATTAAGTCGTCTGCCTTTTTGAATGAGTACATAGCCTTTGATGCTTTATCATGCTGCAGTGTTTTGGCTTTAACAAATGATCCATTCCAATTAAAGCAAATACCCAAATAAGTATAATCCTCAACTTGATCAAGATCCATGTCACCAAATTTAAATGTAGGAATGTTACATAACCTTGTCTTAAACTTGGCAAAGGCCATTACTTTTGTTTTACTGATGTTGACCTTCAATCTATAACAGTTGCAATATTCATTTAGCGTAGCTGTAGGTAGTGCCGCCTAGCGACCATGAGTGATGACCGACATGGACAAACATACATGCGCTGGTTACAGACATCGTTACGTGCTATCCCATCGTTGATGCCTTATTCTCGCATCAGGAGATTATTTTAGCGAGTTGCCAAATGACAACAGTGTTACTGATTGTTCAGTCGGCTTCGGGAAAGGAAACGCTAATAAAAAATATAGGCCAAATGATTAAACTTAGTCCGACAATGTCGGTCCTCCATCGGTGTCAGCCTGTTAGGCTTCAAATTCTGTTAGCATTGCCTTGACCACCACCGCTGTTTGTTGCCCCTGATTAAACTAGTAATTTCTTCTGATCATTTTGGAAGTGAATATACAAAATCATATGTATGTGTTTCTATTAATGAGACATTTAGTTTAACATTTAATTTAATTGAGAAACGGCTTGTTTTCTTTATGAAATAAAGCCACTTTCACTATGTGCCAAAACTATCTCATATACATGATACAACAGTATGATTGATGGTACCCGGCACATTTATTTTTAAGGACTACCCAGGTAGTACAACAATATCAGAACTACCGGTAGTTGTTTCTGAGTCAGCCAGTCTTTTGTTTGAAATCAACATTTACTATTATAAAGTCCCACTTTTTTGGTCACAATGTATCATTGAGAAGTATAATTTTTTAAGTTGTAGTTATAATTATTGAGAACTAAAGTTTTAGTTGCACTGTATCACTATCATAATGTATACTCGTTACATTTTTAGTTGCACTGTATCACTATCATAATGTATACTCGCTACAGTTTTAGTTGCACTGTATCACTATCATAATGTATACTCGCTACAGTTTTAGTTGCACTGTATCACTATCATAATGTATACTCGTTACTGTTTTAGTTGCACTGTATCACTATCATAATGTATACTCGCTACAGTTTTAGTTGCACTGTATCACTATCATAATGTATACTCGCTACAGTTTTAGTTGCACTGTATCACTATCATAATGTATACTCGTTACATTTTTAGTTGCACTGTATCACTATCATAATGTATACTCGTTACTGTTTTAGTTGCACTGTATCACTATCATAATGTATACTCGCTACGGTTTTAGTTGCACTGTATCACTATCATAATGTATACTCGCTACAGTTTTAGTTGCACTGTATCACTATCATAATGTATACTTGTTACAGTTTTAGTTGCACTGTATCACTATCATAATGTATACTCGCTACAGTTTTAGTTGCACTGTATCACTATCATAGTGTATACACGTTACTGTTTTAGTTGCACTGTATCACTATCATAATGTATACTCGCTACGGTTTTAGTTGCACTGTATCACTATCATAATGTATACTCGCTACAGTTTTAGTTGCACTGTATCACTATCATAATGTATACTCGTTACAGTTTTAGTTGCACTGTATCACTATCATAATGTATACTCGTTACTGTTTTAATTGCATTGTATCATTATCATAATGTATACTCGCTACAGTTTTGATTGCAATGTACTACTGTGTTAGCTACAGTGTACCACTGCTTTAATTACGATATATCGTTGTTGAGTACAACTGCTTTAGTACACAGTACAGGTGCTGTAAGAAAACATCAGACGTACCTTCAATCGAACTCAGCACGTAGCCCTGTTTGTTTGGGAAGCAGCGAATGCAGCGGGTCTGGTACTTGAGACTCGACTCCCGTCGCTGCTGCACGTAGCCCATGTTACGCAGGTCCCACACAAGGACCCGTCTTCCTGCTGTACCCACCACCAGCTTGTCTCCACACAGAGACAGGGTGTATACCTGAAAACATCAACCCTTCATAGCTACACCACCAGCTTGTCTCCACAGAGGGACAGGGTGTACACCTGCAAACATCAACCCTTCATAGCTACACCACCAGCTTGTCTCCACACAGGGACAGGGTGTACACCTGCAAACATCAACCCTTCATAGCTACACTACCAGCTTGTCTCCACAGAGGGACAGTGTGTACACCTGGAAACATCAACCCTTCATAGCTACACCACCAGCTTGTCTCCACACAGGGACAGTGTGTACACATGCAAACATCAACCCTCCATAGCTACACCACCAGCTTGTCTCCACACAGGGACAGGGTGTACACCTGGAAATATCAACCCTTCATAGCTACACCACCAGCTTGTCTCCGCAGAGGGACAGGGTGTACACCTGGAAACATCAACACTTCATAGCTACACCGCCAGCTTGTCTCCACACAGGGACAGGGTGTACACCTGCAAACATCAACCCTTCACAGCTACACCACCAGCCTGTCTCCAGAGGGACAGGGTGTACACCTGCAAACATCATCCTTTCATAGCTACAGCACCAGCTTGTCTCCACACAGAGACAGGGTGTACACCTGCAAACATCAACGCTTCATAGCTACACCACCAGCTTGTCTCTACAGAGGGACAGGGTGTACTCCTGCAAACATCATCCATTCACAGCTACACTACCAGCCTGTCCCCAGAGGGACAGGGTGTACACCTGCAAACATCATCCTTTCATAGCTACACCACCAGCTTGTCTCCACAGAGGGACAGGGTGTACACCTGGAAACATCAACCCTTCATAGCTGTTACGTTGGACCAACCAATTTGATTACTTGATATTGACATTCTTGATCCATAACTAGAGGTATGTAACTGACATAGAAGTGAACGTTATTATTACAAAGCTATCATAATCTGGCAGAAAACCATTTTGAGTATTTTTTATTAAAAAACACCATTTCACCTGGGGTGTCTGGCCTTAAATACATAATGTTGAGTCATAACCATGAATTATGTCATAAGAAAGATGTATCTGTATAACTGTATTAGTTCATTATTATACTTCTGTTCATCCACATTCTAAATAAAATTACTGAAGATCAGATTTACTACTAAAATTGAGGTGAATGGAAATTTAATGGGCCAAAGAAAATGCCACACACGACAGACTGAAGAATTTAAACATGGTTCTCTCTTGAAGGTACATACATGAGAATCACAGATATACAGTGTACTATGCAGGAATGATTGAGTACACAGTGGAGAGGGGTCTAGGCTACGGCGTACGGCACATGTGGCAGACACACAGTGCACAGGACTTCAAACACTCCCACGTGTACCTGTACGGCGAAGAGATTTTCCCATTTTTGTTACATCATTTGTAGATTATCCCTAACCAACCTTGTCAGGCTGGGAGAAAGAACCAGCGCTGCAGGGAGCTCTCGGGTCCCACAACTTAACGGTGGAGTCCCAGCTGCCCGTGACAATCACATTCACATCAGGACAGTACTCCACACAGCGGATTGGCTGTTCGTGTTGACCGACAATGGTTTCTGTAACAACAAATGCATTGGTTTCTCAAGAACGGATCCCATTTATCCGTGATTTACACAGATAATTTATTATCTATTGTAATAACTTTATTTGTCCATAAAAAGGTATTTTGCACAGAGGAGGTTGCATAACAACATAATATCTAAATCACATTGCAGTATGCACCTTTTAGCAAATATAATGATTTGATAAGCACTGGCCAAGAAGAAATACTGAGAGCACCAACGGGACTGTTCAACAAATATTTAGTTAGGACATAAGTGTTTTGTATGGAATCAGAAAATGTTATAGTCACCTGTGCTAGTGTTGAAGTCGTATGTTTTGAGCGTCTTATCAAGTCCGCCACTGTAGGAATGCACTGTGTCCTGAAAACACAAACAACCAACATTAGCAGACCCAGGTTCAATTCTTAATTGAAATGGAATTCAATCGATCACAAAAATGCATGAACTGGAATTGAATAAAAACAAAACAGATTTAAATAGAATTGATTCATGCAAAATAAGATGAATTGTATAAATTGATCGAAACAGAAAATGATGTTATGTTTTTCTATATAACTTTACACATATAAACTACAAAAAAGGCTGCAATTATTTGTCTATTTGTCAATTCTCTGCTATCTCAGACCCTATACCAGTTTTAATAACTGAACTACAGCAGCATAGAGAGAGCTGCTAAGTGCTAATTGACCACCAAAGATCAAAATTACTGTTTGCTGAGGGGGTGAATTAGCATTTGCCAATGTCCAGAGTTCAGCATCCCCTTTGGTCTGCCAGGAGGTACCATACTATACTGGTGTGCACAGCAGGGTTTGCAGTTTCTTCCAAAGGATGTTTTTTCCGTCCCGTAAGAAATAGTTTCTTCCGTCCCGAAAGAAATAGTTTCTTCCAGAAGAAAATGCATGTAACTACAAATATCCTGATAAATTATTTTTAGCTAGTGATATTGATACAATATATAGTTTTTAACACTGTAACTCAACTCCTGGGCAGGACATGTTGAGCGAATGGGAGAAGAACGGATGGCAAAGATAGCAGATGCCCGGAGAGTGGAGGAAAAAAGAAGACGAGGGCGACCATGTTTACATGCTAACTTGTTGTTTTATATCTTCCTCTCTATGTTCGAGAGAAAAGGCTAAAACGTATCTCGGAATGCACCATTTCCCAGACCCCCCTAGCAAAGCTTTGCGCTTCTGACGCTCGCATAGCCCACCCTTACCACCTCACCCATCACTTTACCAAGGGGAAACACTGTATAATATATATAGGATATATATATATTATATACAATATGTATATATATATACATATATATAGTCGCTGGAACTGGGGAGGTTTTGGGCCCCCCATTTTTGGTGGGGTTTGGAGATAGGATGTATTTTGGTTGCAGTTTTCGAAGAGCTTCTAGGTGGGTTTTTAGCAAGCCTCAAGTGGGGTGCAAATCAAGGTTTTTAGAGAGGTCTCAAAGTGGGGTTGTTGTGTAGTTGGATATTTTTGGTCAGTCTCTACAGGGGGTGCAGTGAAAGGTTTTTGGTGACCTTGAAAAATATTTAACGGCACCCAGCTCACCCAATATTGATTTCAATTATATATATATATATACATGTGTGTGTGTATGTATATATGTATCCATATATATATTATTATATATATAATTATATATGTGTATATACAGTGTATAATATTGCATTTTACTATGCATTTTAGGTATTCAACCCAATTGTGTTATTCTATTACTGTATTTTGTTATAATGTCATTACATTATAAATGTGCATAACATAATAAACTATGTCCATTTAACGAAACTACTTAGTGCCCATAGGTGCGTAAACAGGGGGGGGGCAGTGATTTAGATAGGGGGCAGACAAATGGTTCTGCCCCCAGTAAATGTGGGTGTGAATGTTTTTGTGGCGAGCGTCAAGGGCAGGTGCAAACCAAGGTTTATGAGAGGATTAAGGTGTTTTTGCGACCGTGAAAGTGGGGTGCAATTGGAGGGCTCAGCCATAACATTCTGTCTTAGCTATAACACAAGTTAAAACAAAAAAAATTTGTAATGATAATGTACAGTATGATTTATATTTATATTGACAGTGACTGACCTAGAGCAGAATGGTGAAATGATAGAAGTCAGCAGCTTTAAATATCTAGGAGCGACTAAGGATGGTAACCGCACCACAGAAATACATATCAGGATCTCCTTAGCACCGGCAGACATGGCAAGATTGGAGAGGATCTGGAGAAGTAGCAATGTACGCTTCACAACCAAGTATAGCCTGTTCAGATCACTTGTACTATCCATCTTTCTATATATGGATGTGAGATGTGGACACTCCTTGCTAAGGAAGAGAAAAAGATCAAAGCATTCGAGACCAAGTGCTTGAGGAAGATGCTCCACATCTCCTACATGGAGCATAAGACCAATGAGTATGTGCAGAGACAGGTCACATCCCTGGTGGGCCCACAAGAACCTCTACTGGCAACTGTCAAGAGAAGGAAACTGACATGGTTTGGACACATAACACATCACGCTAGCCTCCTGAAGACGATCCTGCAGGGCACCCTGGAGGGCAGACGTCGCCGTGGACGTCAGAGGAAGAGCTGGATAGACAATGTTATGGAATGGACGGCTATCTCCGTGCCAGAGCTCCTCATCACAGCCACTGACAGACAGGAATGGTGGAACATCACAGCTGCAGCCAAGTTGGTCAAGGGACTAAGTAAGTAAATAATTTACTTAAGTAATGATTTCATGAACCCAATTGTTGATCGGAGGTTTTTACCAAATACTGTGCATAAGTATACAAAACCAAATACATGACAGCACTCCAAGTTAACTTTTTTTGTCTAGGAGCCAACTGGCTCCTACCTACATTTTTTAGAAGCCAAATTTAAAAAGTAGTAGCCAGGTTAAAGTGTGCATATGTATGCAATTGTGTTTTCAGTACCAATTTAATCCAAATTAACCACAGACATCCGTTTGAAATATAAATAAATATAAAACATGTATGAATATGTGGCCATATACAAACTTTATGCATTATAACACGGTACACTTGCAAATTAATAACAGTCATATGTGGAATCCCTGAAATTACCAATAATTAACCGTCTATATACATGTGTGTATACGGACACCTGATTTTCTGTTTCAAAATTATGCTTAAGAAAAAGACAAATTATGTGTCAAATGATGCATTGTCCATGTCAAATGACGCATTTCCTGATTAAGGTGAAACAGAAGCCCATTTCTGTTCAGAAAAGTTATATTTTATTTCAAAGTTAACTTTGAGAAATAATAGATTATGTCAAATATTTAAAATATTACAATGTTATCATCTATGCATCTGTATAATACTGTTTTACTGTGGTGAACTTTTTCTAACAACCTTTATTTGTGCAATATTTGCAACACAGTAACAACCGTACATAATCAATTTAGATAATAAAATAATTCCTCTCACACAATAACATAAATGACTGGTTGTTTCTAATGCAGCAGTGCTTAATATATAAGTTAACAAACGTAAATTACACAAGCAGTCATATTAACAGTTATGAATGTTTAAATCACTGATGCTGTTTCACTGACAATTTTGTTCAACTATCATGACGCCATCCATTGGAATTTGTGAGAACTACGAAACGCGGACTATATCACTTTGAGCCAGCGTAACCTAGGCTTTTGTTATTCCTTCGTGTTTTGTATTCGAAACCGGAATATGTACATATGTACACAGATATGTGTGTTCTAACGATGTGACAACTACATTTCATTAGCAACATGTCTCCCATGCGCTTATCGGACAGCCAGACAACGATTACGAAACGGTTTACGTTAGCGCCTTCCACTTGCATCCCCGTTTACGTCGGGGCACGAGGTACCACGGGCGCCATGACACTTCGTAGCAACTTGCCTTGTGTGTCTTCAAAATCCTGTGTCATAAATCCACCAAAATAAACGAATACCGTTGCACAGTAATCGTGTTTGTTTCAAAATACCGCCAATAAAGGCAGTATAGTTTACGGTGTTTCAGAGAAACGACAACACGTGGTTTATGAAATGACAATGCGTGATCTGTTATTACAGATTCGTCGCGGACGCCGTACATAATGTGTCAGTCGCCAAACAGAAAAAAACAGTCGCATATGCGACCAATTCAGTCACAATTTAGAGGGCTGAATACATGTATACAGGTTATTGGCCAAATAAGATCCTGATATGTTGTGTCAGTGTAATTATGATTATAACCTTACACTACTACATTAGTACATTAATTTTCGCAAGCTGATATCTATGTAATCGATAACTGACATTAGTTTGCCAATGTCATGTTGAAATATGACATTTCTGTCATATTAGTAACATGTCCAGTCTCGTTATGGTTCAGACATGCGGCGATGGTAGGTGTTTTCAATTACACATGTTGGCTAAGTTTGTTAATATAGATCGCTGCTGACTGTTGGTCACTGGTGTTGTCCATCATAATAACAATGTTTGGGATAAATTAAGCACACCAAATTTTCTAAAATTTATCGGCTGAAAAATACACATTTAGGCAGAATGGCAACTGAAAGGGCTACTGTTTGCTAATGTTGCCGATTAGAATTAGAATTGAATTGGAATTGAATAAAAGTGACTTGAATTTAAATTGATCCATTTTGTGAGTATGTAGAATTGGAATACATATGAACTGGTTTTGATAAAAGTGAATTGAACCCAGGTCTGATCAGGTCATTGACAGGTGCATTACTGACTAGAAAAGGTGACTTTTGGAGGACTTTTGAAAGCACTGTTACAATTTCATAACTACGTCATTTACAGATGGTCATATAAGTGCTGATTAGTGCAGATTTCATGAAAATTACCAGAAAAATAGTAATTAAACCCAATTAACAGTGTGAGATTAACATGGGGCGTGGGGGGTACGTGTGCACATAGACAAATACAGGTCAAAATTTCACCTGAAACTTGATTTATTGATACCTGAGCTCAGAGATTCATCAAACAAGAATCTTTAGACAGTACATCAAGAATAGGGATGCACCATAGTTATTATTAGAACAAAGAAACACTGTACATTTTATGTTTAAAATAACATTTTCAATGTTCTTTTACATATGGTACTACATAGTTTCAGACTGGCTCACATTTCATTAACGTTTCTGTGAAAAAGATTATCTGAGCTGGTCTGTGGTATATGGAAAAATACAGAAGATTAGCCAAATAAGGTGAAAGTGAAATAAAATGTTTTATCCCTTGTATTTTGTTTTGTGGCATCCATTTGAAAGTGTGTAATATTGTCCTGCACAACCTGCAGTCTAGGAATACCATAATTAAGAGAGACAGGCAGCACTTACGTAGAAACAACAGTCAAGAACTGGTGCCGAATGTGTGTACTTGATGCGCATGCTATTGTTGTTTGTGTCGTAAAGTCTGACACTGCAGTCCCAGGACGACACCAACAGGAACTGCGGAGAAACCGGGCTGAACTTGACTGCTGACACACCATCTGTTGGTGGGTTGTTCAACTTGAACTCGTTTGGAGCTTCAATGCCCATCGTTGCAACTAGAAATGTTCAAGACAAAATTTGTAAAATTGTTCTTACACTGCAACACACTCTCAAAGATATGATAAATTTGTCCGAAAGGAACATAATTATATCGCCTAGGCTAGGGATAGGCCCAGACATGTCCAAAGGCAAATTTATCAAAAAGTGAAAAACATTCAGCGACACTGCAATGTTCCACTCATTGGCACTAACAATTGTTGTAAAGTAATACTTTTATTTCCACAGTAGCATTGTAATATATACATGATTTTATGTTTTGAATAAAAGAATGAAACTTTATTTCAACAACATCAGACATAGTAAAGTAGCTAATTATTAAATTATAGATATATACAATTGTCGAAAAATGGCAAGAACAAATGTAATACTTTATAAATAAATATTTGCCCTGTTACACCTAACAAACCTCAAGTCAAGTATAACATGACTTAGAATACATAATTATAATGTCCAGATCATGGTTAGCTGTTTGTAAAAAGTAGTTAAAGCAATAATATTACCCCAACACCAGTCTTTTTTTAATACCTACTCGTTAAATACATAACTTTTCAATAATTTTTCTTTGTATTTGTTTTTTAATAATAACTAATTTTAAATAATTACAGCAGTTCTCAACTCCACTATATCAGGTACTTTAAGAACAACCTTGACATATGGTCCAACCTTTTAGCACCACAGAGTAACCTTATTACTTTTTTCTATAGCAAGACTAGGCATTCGACATTAACTTGTATTTAGTCAGAACACCTAAAAATGTAACAATTTCAACTCTAATAATTTCTTCCTCATTTATCTTTATAGAAATACTTGAAATCAATATGCGATTTTCAAATATCATGTAATTTGTTTTTGTAACATTTAGTGATAACCTATTTACAGCAAACCATACATGAAGTTTGTTTAATCCAGCATTTGTCTTCTGGATCAGTTCATCTAAATCACAATCACAGCAAAATAAGTTAGTGTTAGTTAAGTGTTATACTGAAAAACTTCTGAAACATAACAAATGTTGTTTTTATACATAAAAATGGGCCAAGTGGCCCTGAAGTCCTTTGGACTAAAAAGTCTATACAGGGATGAGAAATTTCTGGTTTTTGCCGGAATTTCGGTTTTTATACTGCTCCAAAGATCACTTTTGTGAATCGTGTAAATCCGGGGAGAAAAAAATGAATGTTGGGGGGGTAGGGCATATACAATCCTGGACAATTCACTGACAATCTATCTGCAGATTGAGTTAACCATCTATCCACCGAGTGTCGCCACGTGTTAATGATGCTGCCTGGCGATTAGAGACGGAACCGACCCAACCGAACCTGTGAATCTGCGAAGTAAAATCCTTAGTTATGTCGGCTTCAGCGCTTTCGAAGTGCACGCACAAAAGCAGTGGACCAATAGGAAACGACGATGTATTTTGTGGAGATGTTGATCATTTTCGAACACAATGGCTAATCGACGATTTGTTCTACGGCAAGACAAATGTTGCGTGAAGGACATTAACAAAAGTGTCAAGAATAAGTGGAATTGGGCATGGCTGGAGAGATCGGCTGGAGACATTATGTTGGATATATTCATCAGTAAATTATTAGCACCAGGGAAAGCCTACTGTTTGTGGTGCGAGGCCGATGTCAACTATGCGGATTGGATCCTGCAGGCTACAGTCAGAGGGGAACCAAAGGCATTGAAGTACACACGCTGGCACTGCCCACGGTGGTCACCAATGTTCTATTAGAACCTGGACAGAGGGCGTATCACATGGAAGTTCGCCGATTCCATGTAGACAACACACTTCCACAAACACCCACAAGTTCCCGATTGGACTCGTGGTGGGCTACCATATTTTCTACTGGCAAGTTCCCAGCCTTGTCAAAGCTGGTGGCTGCAATGATGAGCTGCTTTCTTGGTCCTCAAGTGGAAGGGTGTTTTAGTCACATGTCTAGCATCATGAATACTGCCACTGCCAGAAATAATGTTAGTACATTCAACACTATCCAGACAGTGAAGCACTCACTCATGGCAAGAAACAAGACTGTTATACAGGACTTCCACAAACAGGACTGGTCGCCTCGTTCACAACACGAGGGGTGCATACAAAATGTACTCCATCCTTCTTGCTGAGGAAGGAAAGATGAAGGAGGAGAAGAAAACTGAGCTGAACATGTCAAAGACGAAGGCAGCCACCGAGTACTAAGCCAAGGAAGCAGTTGAGCTGGCAACGAAGAAAGCTAGAATGGCCCATCAACGGGCTGTTTTGACAAAGCTGGCCAAGGAGAAAGCTGCCCGTCAGCCAACTCGGGATAAGCCCAGAAATTATCATTAACAAATGAGTTAGTACTATATGACAATGTGTGCGTGAGTCCGTGTGCTTTTTTTGCTACTGGAAATGTTAAGATTTTCTATTTAATATTGCTCAAAATACACCATATGTCATCTACAATTAAAAAATATCTCTGAGGAGTCCCCCCCTCCCCCCAATTAGATGAGACAGTCCGCTCGGGCAGAAATGTGGGCCACAGCAAAATTTCTGTTTTTTTCTCTGAATGTCACTTTCATCCCTGGTCTATATGTGACCCCGGCTGACCAAATGAGTGATAAGTTGGAAAAATTGTAACATTGTTTTCTTACATCCTTGTAAATGTTTGGTAGGGTGTTTTACACGTTTTCAAAAATTATGACTGCTATAAAAATTGGCGAAGTTATGGAGCATTGAACAGGGGTCAAAAAGTGAAAATGAAGAAAACGGGTGTTGAAGTTTTACATTATATATGCAAATGGATTGCATGGAAATATTACATGCACAACATTCAAATGTGGCACACAGTATGTAATATGTATGTTATGTTGCAATGATACACTGGAAGTACAAATATGCTGCTCTAAAGACTTATCAAGTTATGCCAGATTATGTCTTTATGTGTAAAACTAAGAGGACAGATTATTTGAGAGCAAAAGGTAGACTCACTGTTTGACACAGTTTAAAACCTACAGGCAACTGTCCAGTTTAACAGGGGTCTAGTGGCTTAATGCTGTCTGTTGACACAAGCTACTGCCAGTGACCAATTACAGATTAGTTACAGTTTCCATCAAACAATAGCAGGCAGAGAATCTTAGCTCCACAGCTGGGTGTAATACACAACAAGTGATAAATATATGATACACTTGAAATACAAATGTGCTGCTACAAAAATTTATAAAGTTATGCCAGATTATTTGAAAGCAAAAGGTAGTCTAAAGAAAATAAAAAATGGGTCAGCTGGACGGTGATAGACCGTTTGAACTTGAAACCTTTGTTAAACTTTTGTCTCGACTTCACCGAAGGCGGTGTCCTGCTGTCAGAACTTCGAAGGTGTTACTCACCTAACTTGCAGGTCTTTGTCAGTAAGAATAATGGGATGATAATTTACACCAACGTTGTTTCCCGTAGAAGTCATTTTGTGGGATATATTAGCATTAGTCGTGCCAATTCAAAAATTAGTGCTATATAATAGTAGTTTGTCAAAATGTAAACAAACTCAAAGACAGTTGCAGCTTACCGTTAGCCTGTTCTGAAATATTTTAATGACATACCCCGGTAATGATATATTTCACATAAATATATAGGGAGCTAATGGAGAGGCCCATCATAATCCATAGCACTACAAAATGAAGTATCTGAAAGTCAAACTGAAAGTATCTGAAAGTCACACTTCACATACTGAGTGACACATCTCATGCTGTCTTTCTGGACTGTCGCAATGTCCAATAGTTTCCTATCGAACCCTCTTGTACAATATATACCAAAGCTATATATCTCCAACACCACAACATATGTATTATCATTGGATAAGTAACTGAATAATCTTTCAGATGAACCATACAAAAGTTACACTGCAAACAATGACATGCATTCTGAAAATGTGATTCATTCAAAAGTTAGTGCTATATAATAGTAGTTTGTCAAAATGTAAACAAACTCAAAGACAGCTGCAGCTTACTGTCCAGCAAGCAGTAGCAGAGCAGTTTTATAATAATAATAATCCACAAGTTAAGTGGCAGTGATCTTCCTTTTATCATTCATGTGATGTTTATTGTGAGCACGGCGGACAAATGGTTATCATACGTAGACAGGTACAGAAAGAAACTTACATTTCCTATAAAAAGAACATGTTTGCCTATCAATGGCATGTATTTCCTATTGCTGCTGTTTCTGCCGGGCAGAAACAGTTTCTGCCCAGCATAAATCAATCAACCCTGTAGGTAATTATTAATCAAATGTTTTTTGGTGAATCATAGTTACAGATCATTAAGGGTTATGATGGAAGTAAAATGTTTACTGTTCACTTATTGCACCATGTCTTGCATTTAGAGGAATAATTATAATAGAAAATAAAATGTTGTGGCACATATTTTTAAATACATGCATCAATGAGAAACCGGGAATTACTTTTCTGTGGCCTAAGAATAACTAATTTCAATTAACTTTCTGCTTATATAAAACAACTGCATAAAATATATATCCATACAAGACACAGACTCCGCATGTGACAGATGTTTTGGGAAGGGGAATAGTGTTCTATTACAGATTAGTCATACTTCCTACTACCAGTGACCCAAGCTGCTGCAGTGAGCAATTACAGATTAGTTACACATTACCCAGCCAGCCAAAGAGAGGTGTGACAGATGTTGTGGGAAAAGGGATTAGTTGAACAAAAGGACTGGAAGCCTTCTAGAGCTACTGCTACAATAGACCAATAGACCGTTTAGTTAACAAATTTAGCATTTTAGGGGACATTTGGAGCCCTTAGATAGATTTTTGAAAAAATAGGCAAAATGTGAAAATTTACCAGCTTTGGGGTCCTTTTTGGGGGGTCATTAGGTGCCCTTAGAATGATTCAATGAAATACAGATTTCTTGTTTACAGTGACACTACCACATGAAATGTATATGCAAAATTAAGTTGCGGAACAGTTTTTTTTAAATAGACAAAATTTTACATTTTTACAAGTTTTGGGGTCTTTAGAGGCCCTAGGGAGCCTTTAGAATGATTCAATCAAATACAGATTTCTCGTGCATAGTGGCAGTGCCCTAAGATATGTCTATGCAAAATTAGAGAAAAAGTTGCTGAACGGTTTCTGAGATACGGCAGTTAACGGCGGACGCAGAGTGATGGCAATAGTCCCTTGGACCTTCGGCCAAAGGACTAATAAAAAGCTTTGGTCCTAAAATAGAACCCTGTGGAACATCACAACACACATCAAGTACCTCCAAGTCACAATTTTTATACCGAACAAATTGTTTTCTATTTCGCATGCCTGCGCCTTACGTCATTAAATTTAATATCCCTACTTAATCTGACTACTTGTTCTTAATAATATCACAGACTGGTGTGGAGGCTGAGATGGTTTCTGTACATGAGAATGAGAAAATGGCATTCGATTTATTTAACACAGTAATCATAGGCATGAAATGCCAAAGAGCCCCCACATGGGGGTGACAATCACAATTGGTTACAAGTGCCATAGTAGGGGCGTAATTACCAAGTTGATTATCCATACCCATACATGTACAAACAGAAAGGCTGGGGTACTCGATACACACCCCCAACGGCACGAGGAGACCCTATTTTCCAAATAGCTCACAATCTATTTATGTGCTGTACCACGTATACCATAAATCTAATTTCTTTGCTAGTATATTACAGAGATGGGGTAATCGTACTCTGTAATCATACTCATTGTAATCGTGGGCAACTTTTTGAGTAATCGTACTCGATTATATTGATAAAAAAGTCAAGTAATCATAATTGTACTCGATTACATTGCCAAAGTAATTGTAATCATGATTACTTATCATGATTACCATTTTTGTTCATACTTACAATGCAAGCAGATAGATTAGACAGATAGAAATGGCTATACCAGAAGTGTTCTAATAAATGTAATAGTAATTGGGCTATTAATTTTCTATTACAATTAAGCATTTCAGTTGCATAAAAATTAAATTAGATTTCACTAGTTAATATCTTCTCTCCCCAGAGAAGCCACATCTTCAGCTTATTGTAATAGTACAAAATTATTATAGTGACAGGCTCTTAGAAGCACTGCAGTAAATAAGCCTCCCTGCCAAGTTGCTTTGTAATTTTAGATGCCATGCCACCTGTACTGTTTGCACTGTTAGTGTGGTGTGAATGACTGGTCATGGTTCCTAGCTCCTGACTGGCTGGTTAGCTGCTAAATCCCTGTCTAATATATCTAAGGGTAAACCTGTCTAAGTTCACTATTGTATTCTGTGTTTGACCTATCTGATATATAGCATAATCTGACCCTCTGTATTTGAAATTTTATTAGTTTAGCGTATTTGATCATGTGTATTTGACAATTTATTAAGAGGATATTTGAAATTCTAAAATGCAAGATATTTGTTTTTGATTATGAAACCGTATTTGTCCCCAACTCTGCTTCTCTAAGCACACAATTGAAATTGGCTTGTTTGCAGAGATCTGCAACTGGGTAACCTGTAATTGAGCCCTTTGCATGTGTGTGTGTGTATGTATGTGTGTGTGTGTGTGTGTGGAAGCCATAGCTGGCCTGCCACCCCAACACAGTGAAGTAATTGGCTTGCTACTGAGACATTCTTTCCATGAGCAGTTTTATCTGAAGCCATGAATTTATAATCCTATGATCCCACTGATCTTTTCACATTGTTTCACCAATGGCTCAGTCATTGTATGCACAGTAATTGGAACTGGACCTAGGACCACTAAACCAGCAGTTCAACAGGGCAAATTGATGTTTCACTATAAATGCTTCAGACCTAAGAAGTGCAGCTCATTTTAATTCCAACATTTGTTTTATGATGTTAATAAATAATAACAAAATATGATTAGCAATAATCAGTTCTGAATTCAAAGAAGGTCACATACATGGTAGAAACATGATTTGCATATTCTTTAAAGTAATCATGATTGTAATCGTAATCAATTACATTTGTTTTCTGAGTAATCGTAATGTGTAATTTCTTCAACCAATTCCAGAAGAGCAAGAGAAGGACCTGTTAGATCTAAAGCCATACTGGCTTGGACGAAGTACATCATACTTGTTTATGAATTTGTCAAACCTATTATTGTATAATTTTGGAAAATTGTGGTAGCAATGAGATAGGTCTGTAATTTGAAAATACACCCTTTTCTCCAGATTTTAAAACTGGAACTTTAGCTATTTTCATTTTGCCTGGAAATACACCTGTTCTAATATATATTCTTGTTCTTGGTTGTGTACTGGTCAACACTCCTGTGGAGATGTACGGTCAGGGTTGGGATTTGGTGTGCATGCTAATTAGTCATGTATTAAAGTTTAAAGCTTGTTTGGAATTCTGTGGTTCTGTGATGTTGACTATTGCATCAGGTAGGGAATGTAATAGGCCTATATATGAATTATGTTATAAAATTATACAAGATTACTAATTATTGCTTTTAAATACCAACTTGATTACGTTTATGTAATATTTTACTGTGGTTTATATATAAAACGACTGTGATTTATATATATTTTTTTTAAATTTTACATCGATAGCTATTGTATTCTATATCTACTGTGGTTTATATTTACTTACTGTGATTTTAAATATTATACATGTATATATATATAAATATATATATACTTTTCATGTACTCCAAGAGTCCAAGCCAAGATGAACTGCTGCCAATCTTTGCACTACAACTGTGTGGGAAAGTAGGCTTAAACAACTACAGAAACCATCAAGGTGAACCATGCTACCATACCATGACACCAACTGCCAGTTCTCAACCCCCCCCCAACCTATTCATGACCCCAAACTTTGATTACAAATATTTCCCAGCATCCTCAAACATCATAGCAGAATGGAAATACAAGAACAACTGCCAACTAACATCGATAAAACAGAAACACTCCGCATGCTTTGCCATAATAATACTTATGCAAGCTGGTGGTCTGAACCCAAACAATGACCCAGTATGACATCCCTGCGGCTTCTGTAAAAAAGCTGTTGCATCTAACCATCTGATGTAACGAGTGCAACCAATGGGTCCACATCAAATGTTGTGGCAGAAATCCTGATCAGGATCATCTCTTACATAACAGTTCATGTTCTTGGTTGTGCTTGAAATGCGAACTTCCCAACTTCAGTGACTCCTTCTTTGAAGACCAATCAATCGATTGTTCTCACAACAGATATAATAGTCTAAATGTCACAGACCAAGACAACGGAAATATCAATCCTCTCACACCGACATCTCAAACTAACACAAGTCACAGGAGGCATAAACCAACTAAGAGAGTCAAAGTAATGATTATAAACTGCAGGAGCATGCATAGCAACAGCAAGAAAACTCAATTGCAATGCATCGTCGATAAACATCATTATAGGAACTTAAAGCCATCTTGATAACACCATATGTTGAAACGAGATCTTTCCACCTAACTATGAAATATTTAGAAAAGACATATCTAACTCTGCACGGTGGTGGAGTGAGTCTTTATTGCAATAAAAATACCATTGTAGCCTCACTCCAACATAATTTTTCCTCTGATGCCGAAATGCTATGGGTCAAACTTAAATTCATTAATAGTAAACTGCTACACATAGGAGCCTTCTATCGACCACCAGATAGTGGTGGAGACATGCTAGATCATCTACAATGAATTATAGACGTTATGCTAAAATTCATTTACTCCAAAAACGAGTTTTGCGTGTAATAAGTCATGTAGGATTTATTGATCATACGCAGCCCTTATTTACATCCTATCAAATAATGAATATTTATGACGTAAATAAATATTTATGCTGTATTCTAATGTACAAGCATAATAGGGGTATGTTGCCAGATATATATCATGATGTATTTGTCCTGCAAATATCCACACATAAATATAATACAAGGCAGGAAGTAACATATAAAATACCATACTGCAAGACTAATTGTAGACAACTGTCTTTGGCTTATGTTGATCCTAAAATCTGGAATACATTTATTACAAATAACTATTTACAATATTGTACATCTCTTCATATGTTCAAACAAAGGACCAAGCGTCTAATTCTAGCAAATATATGCTAAATGCTGCTTTAATGTAATTTTGTCATGTTAAGATGTACCTGGTGTTCAGTGTTACGGTACTCGTGTAATGTTGTCATGTTAAGATGTACCTGGTGTTCAGTGTTACGGTACTCGTATAATGTTGTCATGTTAAGATGTACCTGGTGTTCAGACTTACGGTACTCGTATAATGCATTATTAAATAATTAGTTAGTTTATTATGAAGATGTTTTTTTTGTTTTTTTTTGACACGAATCATAGTTTTCATTTCAAATATGACATGAATAAGGAACACAAGCAATGTGTTGCTTCGTTCCATTTGTTACGTAATGTATACATGTTTCATATTACTGCTACATCTGTGCTATACTTAACATTATGTATCAATAAAGATTATTATTATTATAAGTCTCTTATGTACCAAGTCGCTTATGTCCCAAACTGTGGACGATATGTCTTAAAAAAGGAGCGTTATGTCCCAAAAAAGACGATTTGTACTGTTCGTTGTAAATTATAATAAATGTCACTGTTATGCTTAAAATTCGTTGTTCTGATCAAATAGGTACATCTATTTTAAGCTTTGTACTAGTTTGTAGCCAAAAATCCGCGGACATCGCTATCGTTTCTAACATCAGTGTTCATGTCATTCGCTAGGTGGCACCCTAATTTTGCTTCGATTCATAGTGGTATGCCCCACTGCCTGAATGTACGAAACATGCATGCTTTATTAGTTAATAAAAATAATAAAACTCCATCCGGATTACATTATTGCTTTGTGTTTAGTTGTGGAACGGCCGAGTTGTAGTTAGCAGGTCAAATCTGAATTGTTTTTAAATTTCACGACGATGGGTGATAATACGTCATGTTTAAAACGCGCCAATATTCCGCAGAGTGCAAACATTATCGCAAACAACCACCCATTTTGTGTTACGTTCATGAATAAGAACAAATAAAAAAAGTAAAATAAATTTGGGACAGATCGTCCAAGCGTTTTGGGACATACCGCTCCAAATTTAGTACATATCGTCTAGGACATATGTGACTTGGGACATAACGTCCATACACCTCTACAATCAGCACTATCAAAGTTACAACAAACTGTGCCAGTAACACCCTTCAAAAGTATAATGAACAGGGTTCATACAGAATGAGCAAATTCAATTCAAGAAAATTTTGGGGGTGAAAAGTACGTTTTCACCAAAATTCTCATTAGGGAGAGTCTGCACATAATTTCTCAGTAAATCTGAGGTATTGCCGGCACAAGTCAGTCTTAGCAAGTCCAAGATGTGATATTTATTTTTCAAAATGTTGTCTTTCGCCTTACCCGAGGGCCGAGCCTAGCTTTTAAATTTCCTCCTGATATTATTACAATTATATGATAATTATATTGTCTGATGCTGTCTATGGGGTGACCGCGGATTATATACCGAATGGTTCTCCCCGTTATCGATGTTGATGGTGATGTAGATACAGGCATCACCATACTACGTTTGTCAAAGACAGAAACGTATTATCGCTCAACGCACACTAATCTAGAAGCGTAGATAACCAAATGCAAATACTACACTTCACCTTTACCCAAATTAAATCCGACAAAACTGTAGTTTCGCATAATATTAAATATAAATTGTCATAACAGTCAAATCACTGCCTATATTACCTGTTATCGGCAGGTAAACGGTATCGAACAAAACCTTCTCCAACAGTTAAATTTTCTGCCGCGTACAGATTAGTTTCGCCATCTGGTGGTCAAGCCATGTGTAGTTGTCAGTCAACTCGATGAAACCCGCTAGATGACACCATTGCATGCATTCGGGTGTTGCAAACTTATAATGCAAAGATTTGCACCTCCTCCTTGCCGCTCGGAAAAAACTCTTCAAACACAATATTTGAATTGCCCCCACCCCGTTGTGGCTCACCAAAAAGCCACACCTGAGGCTTTCCAAAAAAACTCGATTTGCACTCCTCACTCCCAGAGACTCGCAAAAACCCTCCTCCAGGCTCTCCCAAAACCTTCAATTGCATCCCCTGAGGCTCACCAAAAACCACATTCAGGCTCTCCAAAAATCTCGATTTGCACACCCCTTGAGGCTCGCCAAAACCTTGTCACGAATTTGGCATATATCTCGAACAGTGCACAGCGAGTATGGTGTCCCAATCATGGTAAGTGCATGGTACGTGCATGGTACGTGCCCCACCCGCCAATCATCCCCAAAACTACTTAACTTTAATAAATTTAATTACTACATGTTATCACCCACAATACTGACTGACAAGCTAACTATAACAACTAAAAGCAGAACCTTTTATACACGGTGCTGAAATATGAATTAAACTATCGATCAGCCAACATAATTACATTTGGTGCTCAAAAACTACAAAATTTGATCATGTTTAGCAAAATAACGGGAGTTTGGCCAAATGTACAAGCAATGCATCATCGGCCTCAATTACCATACATTGAACAAATTACATCAGATGAGAACCCTTGGTGCCTGAAGGATGTCTAAATATTTACGTAAAAATTAGACGCAATTTATACTTTCACTGACAACCTAAATTTGACGCCTTTGAGACGTCTAAAATAGTTTAGATGGTTTTAATGACGTCTTTTAAACGTCTAAAAATACATAATTTAAATGTGTTTTAGGATGCATTTTATACGTCTTAAAAATACGTCACTTAGTATCTTTTTATGACGTCTACGTACAACGACAACCAGCTGACTTCACAAAATGCGACTACAGTCAGTAGACCTCTATGACAGCCATGATCGAACGTCGGGAAGTTAAGACCATTGCGAGTAGGCGGGCTGATACCAACTAGTAACAATTAACCGCATAAGGAACACCTTAGTTGGATAGTACATACATTCACAATAAAATACACAAAACCACACAAGTTTAACGTTTTGTTATAAAATACAATAAATTACAATTATAAATTGGACTATAATCAGCGTAAAACGTATTTCTATAAAACGTTTTCTGTTGCACGGCGGGCAGTTTTGACGATAAGCTGCTGCACACTGTTGTACAATAATTGTAGTAATTTCCTTAGACAAGTAAGCGAGCAGTAAATGAAAAAAGTTACTGACCCAACGGCAAAGTAAGTGGTCAGTGACCACCGGGTCAGCGTATATTTCGAACACTGTTACATAACTATACGCATCTGTTTGTGTATGTGATATACAATCCGATGAAAGATAAGCACTTAGGTTATTCACGAGCCGGTACTTACGTTTGTTTTGCACACACTTGTTAAGACCGGTAAATGCAAAGAGAACATAAACCATGCTCACTTGAGTAGCGATCAAACACGCTGGCTCGACGGTTTGCAAAACATGGCGAGATCACATAAGACACACCGTCATCTATGCGAACGCTAGATACTCGCGCATCGGTATATTTTAATACACTATCGGAGGCAACATAAATGCCACGAATTAACACTTAGCGGGTATCCATGATATCTGCGATTTCATAAGGTAATATTTTGCCTAAGAGTAAATATTGTATGGAATAACAGCGTCAACCACGGTAGCTAGTGTAGTAGGATCAGAGAGGAACGATCGCGCCATTCTCAACGCGAAGACACGCTATTGTTCCGGCCGACACACTAAGGAGCCAAGACGCCTTTGGTGAGTATCGTCTGTAGTCTATATTTACAGATTTCACATGGCGAAAATTCGGCATGCGACAAACATAAAATCGTGCGGGAAAAAGCAATTTTTAAAAATAATCAGGACTTTTGATAATCAGAAAGCAAATACAAATATTGCCAGACATTTGTATACCTTTGTTATCTTTCGTTGCTGTCATCAGACGTCTGTGTG
>OZ023206.1:63399428-63404428 GCA_963995525.1 Escarpia spicata | reverse complement strand
CATTCATTTTGAAAGAATTACATCATGAACTAGCTCAAATTTTGACTAATATTTTTAATGTATCTCTATCTACAAGAAAAATACCAGAGGATTTGAAAAATGCCAATGTTGCCCCCATCTTTAAGAAAGGACAAATAAATTTAGCAGCAAATTACATACCTATTTATCTCATGGGCATTGGTTGTAAACTGTTATAACACATAATAGCTAGTAATATAATGAAACACCTAAAGTCAAACAACATTCTTAATAAAAATTAACACGGGTTTCGTTCAGGTAAATCTTGTGAAATACAATGACTTGAATTCATACATGAACTTCATCTAACGTCTTAACATGGATTTCAAACTGTTGCTGTAGTGATGTATTTTAGTAAAGTATTTGGTAAAGTATATCATAATAGATTACTATATAAATTACAGTGTTATGATATAAACGATATTGTGTTAACCTGGGTTACTGACAGCCTTACAAACAGTAAACGAAAAGTACTTGTTGATGGTAAATCATCACAACCTTCCCCGGTAACATCAGGAGTACCACAGGGCTCTGTTCTTGGCCCGATTTTTTTATCGTTTATATAAATGACTTCCTAGACAATGTGACATCAAATGTACGGCTTTTTGTAGATGATACAATCATTTATAGAAATGTAAATCCAGTAATGACATCCATGAGCTACAAAATGACTTTGACAGAATGGGAACATGAATGGCAGATGGAATTTCATCCAAGTAAATGTCAAACTATCACATTTGGGAGAATCCAATTAAACCTATTTACACTCTAAAAGGTCAACAGTTACAGGTGGTGAATATCTAGGACTTACCATATGCAGCGATTTATCATGGAATACACATAACAGAAATATCTCATCGAAAGCCAATCGTAGTATTGGATTCATTAAACGAAATCTACGAATAAATTCTCAGAACATCAAGAAATATGCATACTATGGATTAGTTAGACCCTAGGTTGAATATTGTTCTTCAATCTGGGACCCATATACAAACAACAACACAAATAAGATCGAAAAGATACACAGGAGATCAACAAGATGGGTCCTGGGTCGTTACCATAATATTTCCAGCCTTACTTGAATTTGTCACACTTAAACAACGTCATTTAAATTGTAGATTAATATGTATGTACAAGATGGTTAACAATATGGTATATATGAATCTAAATCAATATCTTTACCAAGAACCATTGTAGACTGGAACAATCGTCCCACTGAGATGATGCAGGCTCCTAAATTGGAGTCGCTTAGGACTCTCCTCGTTGGACTCCCAGCCACAGGGTGAACATTGTATAAAATATAACACTTAATTTACATTTAATTTGTATTTATTTATTTTAATATCCAGTATATATTATTATAATTGTTGTTATTAGCAATCCATTCAGTATTAGCACAGGTCTGTCCAAGATGGCGTATTCAGTTCAACTGACGTCACTGTAGGATGACGGCATCGTAGACCAATGGAGACTCGTAGTTCTCCTCATTTCGGTTTATCGCTCCATCTTATTCCGTATCCAGATGCCCTACTAAGACAACAGTTGTATTGCAAAAGCCATCTTGGTAAGAAAAAAAATTATACCGGTACAAACAAGTCTTGGTATGTTAAAAAGATGTGTTATTATAAAAATGAACTATGCAGAAGAATGAAACAATTGTCAATAATTATCTACCCAATTTTAGTTGTTGTTCTCCTGGTTCCCTGCCGTCAGGGGGCTGGCCTTGGTTCAGTTCCTCGATTTAAGTTTTATTTTTCTTCCTCTTCTTTTTCCTCATTTATAACTTTATATCATTATTTTTATTATAGCCAAAAGATAAAAATGTTTGAAAAATCCAGTGAGTGCAAGAGATCCATTCTCTAGGTTCCTGTGTTGTGATCGTGCTGGCTGTTACTGTTGTTGTTGGTGCGTTCGTAATCCCGCCACGTCTAAGGTGAGTACATGTATCACCATCAACGTCGTCATCATCTTCAACAACATCATCGTTATCATCATCACCACCACCATCACTTTCACCATCACCTTCACCATCGCATTATTGTCGTATCGTAGTCATCATCGTTCGGCTCTTCATCAAGGTTTTAGAATTGATAAATTTATGTCCTAGAGGGATACTATTGTGTTTTAGCATTATAATGAAATGTTTCTGTGTTCATTGAATTGTTATACATATTGTTTTTTACCTTAATATTCAGTTTCTAAATTGTACATGTTGTCTTATGTCTTATGTATTGTTATATATATTAGTGATGCAAGCAGTTCTTATCATTCCTATCGCGGATCTTGGCCAACATTCAAGCTCCCTACACTTCCATAGATGTTGAGTCCAGAGAAAGATGGAGACGCATAAGTTGCCGGAAGGTTAAATACGATGGGTCCTCATTCGAGTTTGTTTTTAAATAAATAGCCACAAATCGTTGAAACCACGCGTAACGTTGCGAACGAACGATTGTCGCCCGTCTAACGTGTAGGAGGTAAACGGCAACACAACACACATACAGATACACACACGCACATGCACGCACGCACGCACACAAACAAACAAACGCGCGCGCTGTTGCTTGATTATAGTTATATTTATATGTTTTATATATTTCTTTTATTTCAGGGGAAGACGTCAGACATTAGTGGTTCCATTAAGAACCGATGATGATGCAACTTCAAATAATGATGATATATAATAACAGGAATAACATAACACATTAAGGCATTTGTTAGATATTTCGAATTAACTTTGTTGGAAACCGCAGTATGCTGTGGTTAAACAATTGGTTCTAGTACTGTTTTCTATAGTTGTCTTTCTATCTAGCAACACCGTTTTTATTTGCTTATTGACATTTGCATTCTTGTTCTTAGTATTGTATTTACCCGTAATAACTGTGTTTGCATCGTTGTATTAAAGATCAACCTTCAATTCCTTTATTCCGTCGCGTTTACCCATATATATATACACACACACACACACACACACACACACACACACACACACACACACACACACACACACACACACACACACACACACACACACACACACACACACACACACACACACACACACACACACACACATATATATATATATATATACACATATACATGTATATATATATATATATATATATTATATATATAATAAATAAATTATATATATATATATATATATGTGTGTGTGTGTGTGTGTGTGTGTGTGTGTGTGTGTGTGTGTGTGTGTGTGTGTGTGTGTGTGTGTGTGTGTGTGTGTGTGTGTGTGTGTGTACACAGTTCGACATAACTGCGGGACTGGTGCCCGTGAATCTTCTATCGGGCCCTATTATGCGGTATGTCACAAACATGAATTAGGAGAAGCGCTGCGGTGAGGAACGAGGTGTTCTAAAAGTACTGGGTTCGGGAGACCATTTCACTAACATTCTATGAACTCCCAAGCCCAATTTTGGCCCAATCTTGTATACTGAAAGCACCAGGAAATGTGACTAGTGTCCTAAAATTTAACAAAAATAACAACGGATTCTGTTTAGTGGTGGCGGCCAATATGTGAATTCGAAACCCAATGCTGTGCGTCTGTGAGTGCAGAGCAGAGCAGAGGACACAGCGCAGGCAGTCCATGGATAAATGTTCGCCAGCCAGTCTCCGATTAGCCGAGCAGCGGTGATGCTGTCAATACCGCATGCTTGGAGGTTTTGTTTGCTTGAGTCGAACCGATGGCGCCAGTCGACAGATGTTGGATCGACGTTGTTAACATGCCACATGGGGATGATTGGCATTCTGCGATTGAGATGGTCAAACCAGGATTGATGCCGCTAACATATCAGCAGGGCGTTTTTTATTGAATTTCTAATGGGGGGCAATGTCTTAAAAGGACACTTCTAATGGATAGAAAGGGCAGTTTACGCATACATCAATGATTGTGTTCATAACCCTTAGGCATTTATGAAAACTTAAAATAATGTGTTATTATCGTTGTATCCACATAATTGTGGGGCCTATAGTGCTGAGTGACGGCAGCATCTTGGTATAAAAATAAATGTTACATATATATATCTTAGGAAACATGTTTTATTACAACCGATACATGCAGTAGTCTTAGAGACATGAGACGTATCCTGCAGGTCAGAACGTTTGACAGTTGTCTCAATTTGACTAGACGAGTCCTGTTTTGTGGGTGAATTTCCTAACGAATTCACGCTGTCCGTATATGTCCCAGTATGAAGCGCAGCATCTTCTTGTCTTCTCCAAGAATTTGACGACATTGGGTCGAGATTCATAGTAGGCGGTGCCCACACTATTCAGTACCACCATGAGTCGTGCGTTTCTCGTGTCCTCATTCATACTGGTGCGGTAATTATCATCCACTAGGTTATGGTGGCTCACGATCCTTTCAGTCAGCACAGAGTGTGGATTCGTACAAGCCAGAGATGTCAACACCTTCTGAACTGAACCTGTTGTGACTGGCGCTGTCTGACAGTCAACTTACACCCGAGATCACAGTCATCAGGCAGGAATGGCACATTCGTGTTTTCCCACTGCTCAGCTGCCTCGTCCGCAAAGTCAGGTGCCTCATCTGGGAAAAGGCGCCTGACGACGCGCACACCATGCTCAACGAATGATCTCAGACTGCGTGACATCACTAAATCCTTCATGTCTTTGATGACATCCTCCTGCTCCGGGTGCATGCGTTCAGACAGGTATACGTGCGATGCTTGTACGACCTCCAAACTGATTGCTCGTCTGTCGCGGCGGTTTGTACAAATAAATTGGTGATTACCCTTTTGTTGTGTTAGGTCCATTTTTATGTTATCGGTTGGACAACCCACTTTCGTCTCCCTTCTTCCCGGTAATGGTCCATCCATCATTAGGTTAAACTTCTTGACAGCCGCATCAGTCACAGTGACAAGATCGCTGATGAACAAATCACTCCTTTGCAACTTCTTCTGAAGTGTTTCAAATATCTCCAGGATGTCACGCATCAGTGCGGTGATCAA
>OZ023206.1:63284428-63394428 GCA_963995525.1 Escarpia spicata | reverse complement strand
GTGTGGTAGTAGTGGCGACAGGTGTGGTAGTAGTAATGACAGGTGTGGTAGTTGTGGCGACAGGTGAGGTAGTTGTAGCGACAGGTGTGGTAGTTGTAGCGACAGGTGTGGTAGTTGTAGCGACAGGTGTAGTAGTAGTGGCGACAGGTGTGGTAGTAGTAATGACAGGTGTGGTAGTAGTGGCGAGAGGTGTGGTAGTTGTAGGGACAGGTGTGGTAGTAGTGGCGACACGTGTGGTAGTAGTAATGACAGGTGTGGTAGTTGTGACGACAGGTGTGGTAGTTGTAGTGACAGGTGTGGTAGTTGTAGCGACAGGTGTGGTAGTAGTATCAATAATTGTGGTGGTGTCCCGCGAGGTAGTTGTAGATGCGAGTGTGGTAGTTGTCGTAGGTGGTGGTGTAGTAGTAGTTGTTGTCGTCGTTGTTGTAGTAGTTGTTGTTGTAGTCGTAGTCGTTGGTAGGGGTGTATTATCACAAACTACATCAACATATCCTTCCCCGTCAGCATCTGAAAGTCCATCAAACACGTCTGTTCAAAACTAACAAACATTAACTCACGCACACGCACACACACACACACACACACACACACACACACACACACACACACACACACACACACACACACACACACACACACACACACACACACACACACACACACACACACACACACGCACACACACACACACATACACACACACGTACACACACAAACGCCCACACGCACGCACACGCACACGCACGCACACGCACGCACAAACGCACTTCAATACCCGGGCATTGATTATTTAGCTCTGTGTGAATTTCGCACAAGGCGATCAAAGACAACTCGCTCTTACCTTGCGCCACGAAGACGTATTTCTCGGTGCCTCCTGGCACCGTCCCTGCACCACCGCTGCCACTGAATTTGATCGTTATGGGATGCGGAGTGTGAGTGTAATATTTGTTGTTGTAACTCGAAGGATTTGTCTTAAAACAAACGGACTTGTCGACACCGTTGCTGCTCAAGTATGCGCAGACATCCTGCAAACATAATGTCATGTCCTTAGTGAATAGCAACAGCGGCAGCTTGCTACAGGTACACAGATTAGGCGGTCTAAGGTGTATAAACCTAAAACCTGATTATGATTCGTTATATACATTAGACACGTAGCAAACTAAAATGTATAATAAATAAAAGACTCCAAAGCCTACATCAGAGTGTTGTTCATAGATTTTTCGAGTGCGTTTAATACCATCGAACCTTACGTTCTTTTGAAGCGCTTGATTGATCTTGATGTAAGCCCAAATATTGTTCTTTGGGTGAATGATTTTTTGAAAGACCGTCCACAGCGCATTAGTATTCAGGGTTGTATGTTGGATGAGATTATTGTAAATTCCGGCGCACTCCAGGGCTGTGTCCTCTCGCCGACACTTTTTTCAATATACACAGATCACATGAGGTGTCAGACCTCCTCTAACTGGCTACTGAAATTTGCAGATGACATGGCCTTGGTTGGCCTCCTGAAAAAGAAGATTCCCTGGCAGAATATTTTTCACAAATCTTTGTTTTGGAGAAATGGTGCGCTGACAGCTTTCTTCACCTTGACGTTGGCAAAACGAAAGAACTTCTGATCGACAACAGGAAAGTCTCTGATGTTTTTGCCCCTGCCAAGATTAGTAATGAACCTGTTGAAGTTGTGTCCAATTTTAAATATCTTGGCACTTTTTATGACAACAAGCTGTCTTTCACTGATAACACTGGTCACATTGTAAAAAAGGCAAACCAGCGCCTCTACCTTCTAAGGAAATTGAGATCTTTTGATGTGAACCAAGAAATCTTGGAAATGGTGTATAGGAGTTTAATAGAGAGTGTTCTGACCTTCAATGGTGTTGCATGGTTTGGTAATCTGAACATGAAAGACAAAGGTAGGCTGTCACGCATTGTCAAAGTTGCAGGAAAAATTATTGGGTCAGGGCAGTACTCGCTGGAAGACTTGTACAGTGGCGCTGTCAGAAGGAAAGTTATTACTATTGTTTGCGACCCCACCCATCCTCTTTTTGGCCAGTTCCAGCAGCTTCCGCCAGGCCGACGATATAAGATGCCCCTTGCTCGGAAGAATCTCTTCAAAAAATCCTTTATACCAACTGCAGTGTCCATTCTCAACTGTAAGTGAATGTATTCTGTAGCAGTATTTTGTTTGCATTTAGTTTTTTATGTCATTATATTGTGACTTAGTGTCCTGCAGTGTATATGTCATGGCTCCACAGTTTTGTTTTTATTTTTAACTTGTAATGCCGGCGCCAGATGTCTACTCATGGTAACGCCACTCTTCTTTTTATTTGGATTATTATTTAACTTAAGGACTGAATGCTCATGATAAAAGAGTGCATGTGTAAATTAATCTTACCACTTTTAGGCATGACTATGACTTCATAATAATCTATTGCAATATATATGTGTTTAATTGAATAATTACAATCTGTGATAGTATGCTTACCATTTTATAATGTTTACTATTTTATAATGTATTTACTCTGTATTAGCCTGATTGTTTACAGTACTATTTGTATGATAGACATTCTCCTCCTGTGGTTTATTTGTTTACCTGTTACGTATTTATTGTGGTTTACTTATCTATGTGCATATGATCTATCACAATATCCTTTTGTGCATGTTATATGAATATTATGTGATAACCTCGCTCTTAGTACTTATCTTAACCTTGTATACATACATATGTAAGATTTTATATGAACAAGCCTAAAGGAAATTGTCTGTAATCCAACAGACAATAAAGTTATTGTATTGTATTGTATTGTACATATACACATTTGTTGTACCGCATCACATTGTATGTTTACATGTTGTAAGTCGGCTAGCATAAATATTTCCACATATATCCTTCTTCGAAATGTCTCAGAAGAGCATCTTTCTAATACATTTACACCCATCCCATCGCCAAGATTCATAATAAAGTTTGAATATCGATCACGATTAGATTCATATTTTGGCAATCTTTTATTTACTTAACGGGCCTAAATTATTAATAGCATCAGCTGGGTAGGTACTCCCCTGGGTTTAAGCAAACGTTTTAGATTTAGGGGCAGGGTCAGTAGGATGAACCTAGTTTGGGTCACTTAAGTAAAATATTAACTCATATTTTTATAATATGACACACTATTCCCTTACACAGCGATTTTCTATTTCCGGACATGGGCATTAAGGGCCAGAACTGCATTATTTAACAACTGCAGTAATTTATGCTACACCGCCAAGGGCCTTTGCTAGTATACGAGACCAGGTGAAACGTAACCGTTAATAGTCTCAATGGAATGAGACGACCTACCTTTATACTGACATATGAGTTGGTTTCATCGTGATATACGGTCATTTCACCACGTCCATTCTTAGTGACCGTGCATTTACAATGTGCATTCGTATCGCTCGTCTTCTTCATGGAGATCTTCACATATGTACGACGGGTCTCTTTTCCGTTGCACATGTTGATCGCTGTCCAATGCACAAAGACATCTCGTGAAGACAGTTTATCTCAATACTCGCAGGTTTAAAATAATATATGATTACGAAAATGCGTTTGAATAGCGCCATATTATATATGTTTTGATCCAGCCCGTTCGTATAGGCGCATACACATAAAAAAAACATAACATATGGAATCATTATAAGAAGATAACAGTATTGGCATATATGTTTAAATATTATATCAAAATTAATAAATAGATAAAAATATAATTAATAACTAAAATGCATCACAAATGTGTGGAACATTGAAATAAAGAAGTAGATAGTTATAACATCATCATAATATTAACGAATATATATAATAGATTAACAGAAAAATAAAATACCTAATCAACAACAGTGTTCTAGTAATGCACATTTCTTCAGTGGAAGTATGTTAATTTAAAACGTTTTATGGAGAGCCTTGCACTTATAGTCAGTGTGTCTATGTGTCCTATGTGTTTCTGGGAATGAATTTCAAAATGGCATTCCGTGTGAACATAATCTTCGACACACTAAATACTCCATGCATCAATCACAATTGCCTCCGCAAGTCGAAACGTTTAACAAACACAATATATATATATATATATATACATATACGAATATATATATATATATATATACATATATATATATATATATATATACATATACGAATATATATATATATATATATACACTCCAAGCTGTGACCTTACGTTACAAACCTAAAATAACTATCATGTCATATTATTTTGAAAAACTAATTTCACAATGAGACTCACTAAACTCACTTATATATCGCATTAAGAGTTTGAAAAATAACTATGTTTTTGTAATATCAATATATCTATGTCTAGACATAGGTCTAACTTTGCGAAACACAAAGGTTTCATAGGTGTATTTAAATCAATAAAATTAAAATATATTTGCCAAAAGACACGAATCATAATAGTATGTTCTGCTTATACGTGTCGGACAGTATCCCCAACGACAGTTGCAATATCTGGTTGTAGTGCTACGAAAACTGCTATTTTGGGGGAATCTCCGAAAAAGAATTGTGAATACGTCTAAATGGTATTGATACTAGGTCTTCGAAATGTAATTATTGGATGTTAAGCCATTTTACATATATTATTTGTTGGTGTTGTGATAACGTTTAGTGTGGTCCACTTTGCAGGCAGTGAAGCTTGCCATAGATAGGTACTATAACAACACAAAACCTTCTCGTAACGCAAGGAGAAGGACTCGGGATAATTCATTGCAGGTAAAATGTCTAAATCACCGTGATAACTCTAGCAGAAGCTAGCAGAAGCGGAACTGCAGTATCGTTGTTGTAAATAGTGCCTACCTGAGTCGGACACGCAGCACAAGTGTAACAGTACCACGAGTGTAAGCTCAGTAGTCTGTCGTAGCCAGGCCATGATCTCGATGACAATATGATCTCGATGACAATATATGTTGGCTACAATACGGACAATTATACAATAAAACATGTTACAAACTCTGTGTGTGTTTGTGTGTGTGCGCGTGTGCTTGTGTGTGTGTGTGGGTGTGTGGGTATGTGTTTGCGTGTGCGTGTGCGTGTGCGTGTGCGTGTGTGTGTGAGTACGGTTGTATTTATGAATGTCTTATGTTCCTTCCCCTCTTGTTAACACTGTTTTGCTATTAAAATGCTATGGAATATTTCATATACTATTACTCTTTACTCAATCTGGTTGTTTATCCTAAGTCTGTAAAGATCTTGCAATTAATGCTATGTATTCGAATGACAATACATGCACAAAGTCTGGTGTTCAAGAAGAATATGTTTTACAATTGTTTTACATATGTCTGTTAAGGACGGGCTACACGGGAACAAATAACATATTCGACCCGTGACTGGTTGCTCCGAGATATTCCATCTGAAGCTTATCTCTTTGAGGGGCAATTTTGTTCAATTAAAAAAAAGTATAACTAAAATTAATTTGATGTTGCCCACGTTTAACGCCCACCCACCCTGCTATTATGGGGGCGCGTCTTGGGTTTTTAGTGTGTTTAGTATTAGATAGTTGCTTAGTTTTAGTCATTCATAGATGTAAAGGTACTATATATCTTGTAAAGAGAGGGAGACATTTAATTTGTCATTAAAATATTGCTGATGGAACACTTGATGTTCTTGGATTAAATGTTCCATGAGTTCACCCATACCATGTCTAGTGTTGTAATTACATTTATATGTTCTCATTCAACCCATGTGTACACCAGCAGTTTTATGCTTCGCAGCCGGTAGTGTATAATATTATATTATAACTAACATTTATTTGATGTTATATATGGTTCTGTGCACTAATATTGCTACATCATCCAGAACAGAACATCTTTGTAATGTTCACAATATTACATTGTGTGTTTGCATTCGATACGGGTATGTTTTGGTCAGTCCTTTTAAACACATTGATACTGCTGGCATTTGTATAATCGGTACAGAAGACAATATGTCCGGTGTTCCACATGACTCCGTCGATCTGGCAACGGTTCAAGCCTTTATTTTAATTAATGAACAAATTTCGTACACAAAAATAGAGCTAACATTAATTTTTTTTATAGTTTACCAAACGTCTTCCTCCCTGTTGTTGTCTACTTGTCCTTTGGCGAAAAATCCGTTTTGCGAAATGTCCCTTATTCGAGTCTAATATGCCAACCTAAGATTGACGAAATAGGAATCATCTAAGATCACAGGTGACGTCTCTGCCACAACTTTGATAAAACTGCCATGTCCCTGACGGTGTTTAGGGAATCTCGTCGTTATTACACTGAGCTCCAATAAATCCCGAAAACAAATTTATTGCCAAAAAAACTTACATGATCCCTAAGTTTTAGTCAATAAAATTCGTTTAAGGAGTTCATAAAAATAGGCTTTGCGTTGCTTACCAAATGTACGTCAGTCCGCCGGCCGACTGACGTTTTCGGCCGTGTCCTGCTAACGATGTTATCGCCAAAAACACGTCTGATCGTTGTCGTCTCGCGGTAGAAATTCGCGTTGGAAGTGCTGATCTCGTCGTTTAACTCATCGTATAAAACCACCGAGCCGTATCATAGGCGTTAAATCTTTACCAGAAGTGGACTCTAGATCGCGCGTCGGCCATTGTCTCGCGCGTGTCAAATCATGATCTCATCTAACTTTGCCAGCCACAGAGCGAGTTTGTTTTGATGACGTGTCAATGAACCGGGCATCTGATTGGCCAGACGACTTAGCGGCGTAATGTCCAATGGTCATCCAGCATTAAAGAGTACTGTCACGGTTACATCAAACAAAGACATATGATATATGATCTTTTGCAGTATGTTCCTCAAATATTGTGGAATCGAAATAGTCTTTAAACATATGTTTTCTCGTATGTAATATTTTCCTAAGATAGCACAGTATGAAAGATATGTTATATTTAATATTTATAGAGCGCAGTATCCACAATATGCTCAAAGCGCTATACAATAAAATCCAATCAAGCAATTCAATGTATACTTAATTATATCGTATATCATATGTCATTTTTTGATATAACCGTTACCGTATATAATGTTGTCTTACGATGTCAAAATATGAGCTGTGCATATCAGCTTGTTTAATTGTAATTTTCGCTAATTAGTATTACATATATAATATCAATAATACGTGTTACATTATTCTTACGTGGGAGCCCAACTTTTGTGAACGTCTTTGTACTTAGTTGGAGGTTAAACCAAGGTTCGGATATTTTGCCTCCGCACATGATAGATATTGCATTTGAACGTTTCTTTCTTTTGAAACGAAGTAGTAGTTTTATTAATGTGACTACACCTAAAATCTACCACTCGGTGTTTCTCACCTGTCGGGTATCCGGCACACTAGTATGACCTGCCATTCACGGAAATGCTATGTTTAGCGAATAAGCTAGTAATCGGATTTGGTTAATCTATATCAACGACCAGTCTGTAAGTAGAACAGGGATTAGTCTGCGCGACATTTAGTAGGTGTCCATTGATACTCGAGTGTACGGCGACTTTAGTTGTTCAACCCCCATTGATTTACGCCACAGTCAAATGGTACACGTGTGCATGTGTTTGTACGTACCTATGTACGGAGACAATGGGGGAAGGACATAGAAGAATGGATGGGAGCCGACGTCTGGCGAGTGGGGAAACTGACAAAGGAAAGAGCTGTCTATGGACAACCCATCAAGGCTGCAACGTCCGGAATTGGATAAGCAAACCCAAGGAAGGATATACGGATTTAGACGATTTGACAAAAAACACCGATAAAATGGCAAGTGGCCAAGAAAATAATGTTCTCATCATAATTCTGACAGTTTTTCTTTTATGTTTAACCCGTCCTTGGTGTGCAACTTACAACACACGTCACACACACACGTCACCCACACGTCACACACACACGTCACACACACGTTACCCACACGTCACACACACGTCACACACACGTCACACACACGTAACACACACACACACACACACACACACACACACACACACACACACACACACACACACACACACACACACACACACACACACACACACACACACACACACACAAACACACACACACACACACACACGTCACACACACACACACACATGTCACACACACATGTCACACACACGTCACACACACACGTCACACAAACATCACACACGTCACACACACGTCACACACACACACACACGTCACACACACACACACACACACGTCACACGCACGACACACGCACGTCACACGCACGTCTCACACACGTCACACACACGTCACACGCACGTCATACGCACGTAACACACACGTCACACCCACGTCACGCGTACGCACACGCATGCATGCACATCATGTCATCCCAAATGTCTTGTTAGCGATTAAACGAAAGAAGATGTTAGGAGAAGAGTGACATCTTTGGTCACATGATTAAAGCTATTTAAAAAAAATGCAGTTCCGGAATCGCCTTCCAAGTGCCGATATCGTATACGTCAATGAAATCGTCGAATCACACATAAGAACAGCTCGGTCCTACATAATTTAAGCACCATTCTCGCTCCCTCGTCTATGCGGTATTCTACCAACAGTTTACGAGATGAACGATGTCCTCCCTGTAGAATTATAGGCGGGACTAGCGGGGGCATGGGGGGCACGTTCCCCCTAGACATTTGGAATTTGGCAAGCTATACCTGAGCTACAGTGGCGTTCCCTAGACCTTTCGAATGTGCCCCCGTTACAAGATTGAACAAGATTTAAGAAGATTGCCACCCAGATAATTAACTCTAACTAACTAGATGGCAGGTGGACACGGAAACCTTTCGGCTTGTCTAGAATCCAACCCTTTTTTACGTACGTGTATCCCGCCCTTCTGAGGTACGTGTCAATTTTATTTTTAAACATATTCACGCTATTAGAACCCATACGATCACCAGATAATCTATTCCATTCATTTACAGTCCTTTGTTAAAATGAGAACTTTTTTTACATCTAATCTACACTGCTCCTTTACTAATGTAACTTCAAGTCCTTTAGTCCTCCTATCTTTATTAAATTTCTTAACATATTTCTATAAATATTTGCATAACCATTCAATATGTTAAGAACTTCTGTCTGATCTTTTTCTCAATCTTCTGGTCTCTAGTGTTGTCAAACCACATTCTTTTAGGCGTATTTCGTAACTAAGATCCCTTAGTTTTGGAATCATTTTATTCGCTCTCCTCTGTACTCTTTCTAACATATATATGTCATTCTTGCGATATGGCCTCCACGCTTGTATACAATATTCTAAATGAGGCCTAACTATTGTTTTGTACAGCGGCATTATTGGTTAGTTTTCCTTATATGCTATATTTCGCCTAATTAATTTGATTTCCCTTTGAAGCTGCAATTCCGCACTGCTCTGAAACCTTCATATCAGCACTAATGGTTAACCCTAAGTATTTTTCTTTTACAGTAATAACTAGTACAGTGCCCCCATTGTATATTGTACATCTTCGTTCCCATGTCCTGTGTGGAGGCATTTACATTTCACAAACATCTGCCAGTTGTTAGACCATTTGATCAACCTGTCAAGACCATCTTGTTAATGCTGTCTATCCCTATCACGTTTAATCCTTCTAAACATTTTTGTATCATCCACAAATTTCAACACCTTGTTTGTTATATCATCGTCCAAATCGTTGATATATATTAAGAATAATACTGGTCCTAGAATGATCCCTGTGATACCCCACTCAAAACTGATTTCCAGTTTGAAGCCTCCCTACCAACTACTACCAGCTGTCTTCTGTCAATAAAGCATTTTTCTATCCAGTTAATTATATCATTTCCTATGCCATGGGCCTTCAGTTTAAGCAGAAATCTTTGATGTGGCACTTTGTAGAAAGCTTTCTGAAAATCTAAGTAGGTGATATCTACTGGTGATCCCTCATCTACCGACTTAGAGTTATCTTCAAAAAACATAACTTATCTGGGCTAGTAGCGTGAATATGTTTAAAAATAAAATCGACATATACCTCAGAAGGGCGGGATACACATAGATAAAAGGGTTGGACTCTCGATAAGCCAAAGGGCTTCTTTGTCCACTTGCCACCTAGAGTTAATTCTCTGGGTGGCAATCTTGTTAAATCTTGTTAAATCTTGTTACCGTGTCATAACACAAGATTGTGTAGCGCGATGTTTTCATGCGTGTGTGTGTGTGTGTGTGTGTGTGCGTGCGTGCGTGCGTGCGTGCGTGCGTGTGTGAGCGTGTGTAAGCGTGCGTGTGTGTGCGTGCGTGTGTGTGTGGGTGGGTGTGCGCGCACGTCAGCTCACGATGGCTTAACACTTGGTGCAAAGCTTATACAGACCCCTTTAGACACACAGCTTGTTGTGTGTTGGTTCCGGCCTTTTTCTCATAGCATGTTTAGGAGCCGAATACATCCAACTATGTCTACGGCCATTGTCTATTCACGATTCAACATTGACACAACGTGGAATGCTTATTATATAAATAATATCGCACATTTCTCATGAATAAGCTTGTAACAGGTGTGCATATAGCGTAATGTACTGTGTCTATAAGTTGACAAGCGACATTGTCATAATAACTGCGACCTAATGCATGTGTGTTTGTCATGCTTGATCTACATTCCGTCAACTAGAGTGTTTAGCCATGTCAAAGAAAAACATTACCAATCTCCCTCGTCTAATATTCTTGTTCTTGTGACACGAAGAAGTTTTTTATATACGGAAAACATAATCCTTCTATCAAAAATTCATTGATAAAATTGTCACTACCAATTTATGTCTTACCTTTTAGATAAACACCCTTTACTAGATCACTTTTAGCATAAAATCACCTGAATTTATACAACCTAATACTTATATACACATATTTTTTCCATAGCATTACTGTTGGAAATATAAGTCTTTGCGGGATAGCAGAGTACAGAATTTATTATTATTATTTATAACATCTCAACCAATATAAAGTCATATTTTTCACACATATATTACTATTTTGCGATGCCAATTTTGTAATTATAAACCGATTTTGGCGTGTTGTGAATTATTTAATTTTACATCTAAACTTCGTACAGTCTCACTTTGCACTAAACCTGTATGGAAAATAAAAAAAATTCATTGTTTCAGCTGTTTAATTAATAAATACAACCAAATTGTTATGCCTTAAAATATGTATAATCAGTGATATCCACGTAATGTTTAAAACATTAAATTGTTAAAATCTCTTAATGACGATTCACATATCTCTACTCTATGTGCCATGTATGTCACAGGCGTTGGTGATGATGGACCTCCAAAACGCACGGTCGTTTGTGGTTTGTAGCAGTTGTGTTGCGCTCCTTTCACACCATGTTGACATCAATTATTGTTATTCTCTGGCGTCCTATATATATTTTCCCTTCAATCTTTCCTGTTGTTACTACATGTTCTAACTTTCTCTTACGCATTATGGCCTATTGTTGCTTGTTGTTTTCTAATTTTGTTAATGATTTTTTTATATATTTGGCTGTCCTAACGATGACTTCAGTGCTTTTCTTTTCAGTCCATAGTACTCGCAGCGTTCTTCTCAAGAACCACGTTTCAGTGGCTTCTATGTTTTGTTTGATAACGTTTGGTTATTGTCCAGGATTCACACCAATATAGCAAAATGGGCTCAATGTAGGACTGCAGTACACCGTTTCTCACTTCAAGTGATATATTTTGTTTGTTAAATGTTTTGTTTGTGTAAATGTTTTTCATGTTGTGAAAAAAGCTGCTTTGGCCTGAACCATTCGTTTCTTGATCTCATCTTTGCATCAACCATTAGATGTTATAAGTGATTCCAGATAGTTAAATATTTGGACTTGCTTCAAGACAGTGCCATGTGCTACTATGTTGCATGTTGGATTGTAATTTGTGTTTAGATGACCATGATTTCTGTTTTCGTTTTGTTCAGAGACATACCTTTCTTCTCACTTTTCCTGATTACTGTATCTGATATCAGTTGAAGATATATTTCATTTTCAACAATCAGCACCTTGTCGTCTGCATATCATAAATGTTTCACGTGTTTTATTTCTTGAAATTTACTGATGTCATTTTCTCACAACTCTCAGATCTTTTCTATCAATGTTCAATCTTTCCGGTATTTATATGACTTGTTCATGACGAACTCCGTCAAATGCCTTTGTGTAATCAATAAAACATACATAAAGATCTGTCTGCACTTCCAACACTCTCTCAATCTATATTCATATGAGGCATATTGCATTAATTGTATGTTTATGTTCTACAAATCCTCATTGTTCTTCAGCAATTTCCTGCTTTATTTTGTTTCTCATCTTGGCCATAATAATTTAAGCAACATCTTGGTGAAGTGACTCTTGAGACTTATTGCGCGATATAATTCACATTCAGTCGCTCCTGGTTTCTTTGGTATTGCTACAAAGATGGATCTTGATAAGTCAGTTGGGATTCTTCCACTGTCATTTATTCTGTTCAACAAGTCTGTTACTATATCAATACCAAATTCGTCTAAACACTCAATCATTTCAATGGTACTATTATCTGGTCTAGCAGCTTTCCCTTTTTTCAGTGATCTGGTGGCTTTTCGAACCTCATCCTTCAATATTGGAGGGACATTAAAGTTCTTCTTAATTTATGTTTTTCACCTCTTTCGTCATTGTAAAGTTCACCAATATATTCTGATCGTCTCTCGTGTATTTTGTGTCTGTCCATCATTATGTTTAATTCTTTTTAGATTTAAAACAACCTGTAGCTGGACATAGTCTTCTCCATGTTCTTTATTCTCGCATGCATGGATTTTGTGTCGTGATTTTGCTTCTGTTCAATTTCTCAGCACTGTTCGTTGAGTCACTTCTCTTTCACTGCATTACATTTGGCTGTTATATTATCTTTGTTCATTGTTACATCACAATTTTGCTTAATTTTCCTCCTTTCGTCCATACAATTTAAAATATTTTCTGTCATCCATTTTTTTGCTTTTCTGCAATTCCTAGGAACAGTTTCTTCTGCAGCTTGTGTAATTGATCCCTTCTGTTGTTCCCATTGGTCAACCACATCTTAAATGTCATTCAAAATATTGAATCTGTTTTGAACTGCTATGTTAAATTTATCTTTGACCTCCGAATCTGATTTAGTACATTTACACTACACTTTATTGTTCCCTGTTATTCTATTCCTTTTCATCAGTTGGAGTCTGAAAGTATCTCGCACTGGCACATGATCAATATCAAAGTCTGCCCCTGGCAAGGTTCTTGCTACCAGTAAGATACAACTGAATCTTTTGATGTAATAAGAATTATTTCGTGTGCGGTTTTCTGCACTTATCCAAGCTCAAAGTCGTCTTGGACGGTGCTGGAACCACGTGTTTCCAACAACCATCTCAAGAGATTTTGCCCATTCAATAAATCTGTCTTGTCTCTCGTTTCTAAACCCCAGGTCATGTGGTCCAACTATATCTTAACATATTTTCTCATCAACCTTAGCATTAACGACTCACATAACAATTACAAAATGTTATCTAGTTTGTTTTCATTTCTGATATAGAGTTCTTACGTTCTATGCAGCAATATTCGAAATCCTTCTGTTGCGCACAGTTGCTGGATGTCGATCTGGTGTCACCTGTCGCACATGATTATCCCTACCAAGCGAGGTGGTCCTGTCAGAACTGCCATTCACAGAACATATACATTTATTGATATGTCGATTCATCGTGTCTACACATAACAAATGTTACTCTTGGATCACCAAGGGCCTTAACGCGGCTATTTGGACAAAGATAGGTGTCGGCTTTCATACTTGAGAAATTAACACACCTGTGTTGACGTTTAATGCACTGTAGCGAAGTCGTACAATTAACTGTCAGACAACGTTTGTGTGAGTTGCACAAGAAGCACTTCCTCAATGTTTAATTGTAAAGTCTGCGGTCGTATTCGACTCGAAAACATGTTATTTAGACCATAGCACTCATGTTCAATCAACCGAGACGATACAGTCGGGTCAGTAGAAAATATTACTCAAATTTCTTCACACAATTATTCTGTGTGTGCGTGTGTGCATGTGTGCGTGTGTATGTGTGTGTTTGTGTGCGTGTGTGTGTTTGCGTGCCTGCGTGTGTTTGTGTGCGCGCGTGTGTGCGTATGTGCTTCTGCTTAATGATTTAGTATGTCCTGAAACTAGCTAAGAAGATAACAAAAAACTACATTACAATCGGCTAGAAACATATATTTGTTTCTTGCAATTTATTTGCTACCTGTAACATTACGACGTACTGGACCTGCTTACTGACGAAATCGACTAATAATTGCACATTATACACTGCCTGACATGTCTCCTGCCCACCTCTAACATGCCCCTTAGTTAGCGCTGTATGTTCGCACGTAAAGTGATATTCTGAATCAGTGTATGTATGTATGTATGTATGTATATATATATATATATATATATATATATGTAAAAATACAGACATACATACACTGATTCAGGATGTATATATATATATATATATATATATATATATATATATATATATATATATATATAGTCTTACAGGCCAAGTAATACAACACGGCGTATCACCCACATGCTGCGAAGCTGACCGTCACGTGGAGTAGCGGTCAGTAGCCTCTATATATACAGACATACATACACGTGTGTATGTATATAATGAAGTATATATATATATACATATATATATATATATATATAAACACATATGTATATATATATATATATACATATATATATATAGGTAAAAATATGATTAACTTAGAATAAAAATGTGTACGCCGTATTGAAAAGGTGATATGTTAAGGCTGCCTTGAAGATTGCAACCTACCCTATAGTTGGCGTAAATTCAGTACAAACAGAGAAAGGGCTGCATGAACATAACACGGATACACCGGGAATAGGGGGGGGGGGGGTACCGAGTAGAGTAGTACACGAAATACACTCCAACATGTCGCTCGTGCTTTTAGTCGTGGCGGTGGAGTGGCAATTGTGCATCGCGCTACATACAAAACAAAACTGCAACCGAAGTTATATTTAACAACCATTGAAATACTCCGTTTGCAGTTGGTTACCCCGCATTGTATGACATTCAACGTGTGGGTTGTCTACCACCCCATGGTATCAAATAAGACATCCGGGTTAACATCGGACTTTTATATCGAACCTGAACACTTATTCAGCGAAGCGTCTATATCTGTCGTACCCACCATGTTGGGGATTTCAATATCCAATTTGATAGCGAAACTACACCTGAACCTCTACGTGATCTTCTTAAGTCGTTGAACCTAACTCAGATGTACTTTCACCTACGTGATCTCCGAGTCACGATGGATACACAGTTCGACGACTACGATTGCGCTACGGCTTTGTTGACAAAGCTCGTCTTATATTGCGCCGCCCGTGCAGTGATAGTGCTGCTCCGCTGTTGCATGATCTGCACTGGCTACCCGTTGCTCCTAGAATCGAGTTCAAAATATTGGTGTTTACCTACAAGGCAATGCATAAAAATGCGCCCGTCTATTTGCGTGATATCGTGTGTCCTTACCCGCTAGATCACTGCGATCTGCTGACAACAACATGTTGTCCATAACGCGTACTCGTGTCAAAGCTGGTGACAGTTCGTTCGCGGGGGCCGCTGCAACTCTCTGGGACACTCTACCTAATTACATCAAGTCTTCGGACACTCTTGGCAGTTTTAAATGTCAACTAAAAACACATTTATTTAGAATATCATTCTAGACGAACGCTAGTAGCTTGTTTGTGAGTGACCTCTGCGATCCAGTGGAATGATTTATATTAGTAATATTTTATAACGATTTATTTATTTATTTATTTGATTTCATTCAGGTATAGTTTAGTGATTAACATATGCATTGTAATTTATTAATTATATTATATTGTACTGTGTTTATTTTAAATTAACATCTTACTATCACATTTATTATTATTATATGTAAGTTCTGCTATTTTGTAGGTAATCCGTTGTTAGACAATGTAAGCACCGCCTTTGTATCGCTATACATTTAAACTTTTACATCCTTAGCGGTGATAATTTACCCAAAATGTTAACACATCCATGTAGTGGCGATTGGAAAAACAGTTGGTTCAAAGAATAAAGTGAATAATATCTGACTTTTATGAAACGAAAAGAAGGCACCAGCGACATCGTACATAGCCTCGATTTCCCAGGCGACGTAAGGTGACAGCACTTTGTCACCCCTAACTACGGCCTGGAATATTAGGAGCGCGCTTCGTGCTATCCCTGCACGTACAGTTGGGGCTCCACCGTTCGATAGGTGGCGCTAACTTTACCATTGACGTCAGAGATTCACGTGTACCTTCTTCCATCTCATGAATATGCATCGCTGTTCACCAATGTGTGTTTACATCACATGACAGAAACACGCAGCACACATGCCTGAATCACGGTTTGCATTGTAGACTAGTTACTAGTATGTGTTAATGTGTGCCTGTATTTAATGTAATTATACTTTTGTATTAGTAAGATACATTAAAAAAAATTAAACATTAAAATGGAATGGTAAAACAAATAAATGATTTAGTGTAATTACAAAAAAATACGAAATGTCAGTTACACCAACGGAAGCAAATATTATATATATATATATATATATATATATATATATATATATATATATATGTATATATAAATATAGTGTGAATATGATCGTCTAATTAAGTCATGGTATAATGTGTGTGCGTGTGTGTGTTTAAGTTAAAAGTATGAAAAATACTACAATAAATCAAAATTGTTAACTGGTTAAATACCTTGAATTATTTGTTATACTTAAATAAATAGCATACATTTATTTTAAAATGTATTAGTGATTATAAATGTATAAACGGAATGTCCAAAAATGCTGTTAAAATATGTTTTGAGTATGCTAATGTTATTGCATGTACTACTAGCTATTGCGTATGTAACTGAGTCTGTATTGCACTGGATGCATTTACCTAAGATTATGTGTTGATGTCAGGAGCCTCCACAATGTCATTATATAACAGGACATACACTGGTTTGGCAATATTTACATTTAATTAACATGGAATTTGAATAAACGTAGCATAGATGACAGACGCAATTGGTAAAGTTCGGGAGTCCTAAATTGTGTACGCAGCATGAGAACAACACCATTTACATGGAATTTCAAATTACTGTACAAAGTGTGCCTCACATGCGTCACTGTTCAGTTTAAAGCGCAAATGCCCCTTTTGAACTGTACGACATATCCAGTCCCATATTTATCACACATGAAAGGTTTCCTCACCAGAGATAGTGTGAATATGATTGTTTAAATAAATCAAGGCAATTGTAAAAATCGTCACTATTATATAATTAAGGCTTTTCTGTTGGTACAAAATTGTGCATCACTGTCTAAGTGTTACATTTATATGATTTGTTGTTGGTTCGAATGCACAAATGTGGCTTCAAGATGCCATTCTCTGCAAACTGTGCTCCCGATAAGTGTTACACGTGTATGCATATGGTGTATCATCAGTGTAATTATAACTCTGTTCATACATTTCCATACAAGTGTCACACATGTACCCCTTCTCATCAGTGAATGTACACATGTTCATGCAGGTTATCACTGTGTTGAAGTGTGTTCATACATTTCCCTATAAGTGTCACACAAGTACACTTTCCCAACAGTGAGTGTGCACATGTTCACGGTGATTGTCCCTCTAAGTGTCACATTTAGGGTTTCTCCTCAGCGTGCCTCACATTGTTTTGTCAATGTCCTCCATGTCTAACAAGTTGTCAACTGAAATAAAATTAAAGCAATGTTATTATAAATTCATAGCCATTGTTTTAGGTGTACCGGTAATTAACGAAGTGTGCGGATTATAGTCATGGCACAATTGAGGAAAGTGACAGTATGTTGATATTACTTTGAATTAACAACTGTGGTTTTTGTATGAAATTAAATCAGACACGAGACAAGCAAAAACAAATGTATTGTAATCTTCCTAAAAATAGCACATGCCTCTAATTTAATTTTGTATATGACAATATGTAATTTTATGATCCCTTGTGGGGGAATTTGGTGTTAGTGTTCAGTTCGTATGTACGAATTAGAATGTTCACTTTTTTACATACGTAGCCAAAGTATGGGGAAGATGACCAATCATACAATGCCATCCATCCATACTGTGTGTCATTTTGAAGTTGATAGCTGAAATTTCACATACGTGGTGATTAACCGCTGCATTTATTACGTGTATTACGTGCATCTGTGTGTGTGTGTGTGTGTGTGTGTGTGTGTGTGTGTGTGTGTGTGTGTGTGTATGTGTGTGTGTGTGTGTGTGTGTGTGTGTGTGTGTGTGTGTGTGTGTGTGTATGTGTGTGTGTGTGTGTGTGTGTGTGTGTGTGTGTGTATGTGTGTGTGTGTGTGTGTGTGTGTGTGTGTGTGTGTGTGTGTATGTGTGTGTGTGTGTGTGTGTGTGTGTATGTGTGTGTGTGTGTGTGTGTGTGTGTGTGTGTGTGTGTGTGTGTGTGTGTGTGTATGTGTGTGTGTGTGTGTGTGTGTGTGTGTGTGTGTGTGTGTATGTGTGTGTGTGTGTGTGTGTGTGTGTGTGTGTGTGTGTGTGTGTGTGTATGTGTGTGTGTGTGTGTGTGTGTGTGTGTATGTGTGTGTGTGTGTGTGTGTGTGTGTGTGTATGTGTGTGTGTGTGTGTGTGTGTGTGTGTGTGTGTGTGTGTGTGTGTGTGTGTGTGTGTGTGTGTGTGTGTGTGTGTGTGTGTGTGTGTGTATGTGTGTGTGTGTGTGTGTGTGTGTGTGTGTGTGTGTGTGTATGTGTGTGTGTGTGTGTGTGTGTGTGTGTGTGTGTGTGTGTGTGTGTGTGTGTGTGTGTGTGTGTGTGTGTGTGTGTGTGTGTGTGTGTGTGTGTGTGTGTGTGTGTGTGTGTGTGTGTGTGCGTATGTGCACGTGGGTGTGCGTGCATATACAGGTGGGGGCAGAAACTGTATGTCCAATATTTTTTTTTTGACGTTTTAGCAAAACCCTGATCAAAATGAATTACTTACGAAAATAGAGCAGCAACTTCTCCAAACTAAAAAAAATACTAAACTATGCCTGCATAACAAAAGTGCCAACTATCTGCGTATCACGTGAATCAGTGCCATATCAGGCCGTGTATTAAAATAGACTAACAACATTAGAACACCAGAGTTCAGTGACTCGATTTTTGACCTGGCACGAGTATATATTGGTGTTGCATAAATTGGTCATAGTTAATGGAATAATTATAAGCCGTTTTGCATCAAATCTTTACAAAAAGTATCAATATTATAAATCATTAGCTGTTTGTTACTTAATCAATATAATGCAAACAAAGTTACTACAAAAGTTGCTAAACCTAGCTATAACTAGTATAAGTAATAAAGGAATAAGCCTAAGTGAAACGCTTACAATTTATTGTTTATGTAAATTTTCTAATAAACCTAATTGCATGGTATTTAAAACCGGTAGATGATACACATATGTATAATAAAACGTAAGAAATAATAAAATTGCACTGTAGTAAAATTACGGCATGACAGTGACACCTATCATACTCATATTGTTCACTGGACTCTGGACGTCAACTCAAACACAAACCGACAAAAGCCATCACAAATGACAAAGTTCGCGCGTCGCGAAGTTCGAGTATTGACTCAATCTATTTCGTTCGTTTTCTCACCTCGTAAGATATATGTCATAATTAAATTAGCGATTTACAGAGATAAATGTCATCGCCTGTACGTATATGTTTTCATCTTGAAGTTCTTCCCCTTCCATCATTCTGAATTTGTATATTTATGCTGGAAGAAGGTACACGCGAGTATCTGACGTCAGTAGTAAAGTTAACGCCACCTATCGAACGGTGGAGGGGTAGCACGACGAGCGCTCCGGAATATTAAGGCCCTGCCAATGTTACCTGTAGGGGGTTTTACCCCATATTCGGATAAAGACGATGACTGGCTGTCAGGACAACTATGAAATAACAAATTAAACAAGGATACACTTTTATTAGACAATACTATACTATAACAACTATTCAACATTAAACTTATATTGAAACATATCACACACAAAATAAACCGACATTAATTTTTTTGGTAATTTAGTGCCTTTTTATCACATGCATATTCACTAGGTGGCAGCTCTCGTGAGTGTCAACGATTTAGTATTGGCGTTCTTTGCTTATGCTTGAGCAGAAACAAAAATCTAAGTGTGAATAAGCATGATATAAATGCCAAACAAGAACAAATTTAACTAAACAAAGTGCAATCAATGTCGCGCGCAACGGTCGGACTGCTAACTGATATATGTAGTCGCCAAAGTACAACCAAAACGGACTAATCTTGGTGGCTAAGTCGGTAGCGTGTCAAGCAACTATTTTTAGGGTCCTCGATTCGAATCCCGTAGAGTACTCGAAACTAATGTTTGTGTTCATTTAGTTTAAGAATCATTTTATTTTGTATAATACTATTTCGGGCATTATTTCGTAATTTCATTTCGTTATCGAAAACATACATAACATATAAACATTCTGAGGGAATAGACGTGCTAACTGGCAGTGAGCAGTCAACACGCGATTCTGAGCCAGACTCTCTTCCTGGCGAAGTCACGCAGCCAGGCGAGTGTCGGTTAAGCGAGACTACACGGTACACAAACATCCAAACACAGCAGAAGTCAGAAGACGGCAGCGTGCGCTCAATAGGGTTATAACAGAACATTAATTTTAACCATACGTACGTGTACAAAATGAAATAATTTACATAAATGAAGGTCAAGGAGACTTCCATTAAGACATGACATGTCGGTAACATGGGAGCCTCCTTATAATAAAAATATATCACATAATAATAAATATTAATAGTAATCATGTAATTCAATGTTGTCAGGATGTAGTCAATTTCGTTGTTCGTTTCTCCATTTGGGCTTTTCCATGTCCATCTCCTCCCTGCTTTCTTCTGGAACGTGGTATTCATGATTTTGTACTTTCTAGATGTTGACCATTCTACCAAGGTGTCGCCTCTTTCGTTTCTCGCCCCTAGGCCAAATTTGCCTGTGGACGTTTCCAAAATGTTTGTTCGTTTCTCATCCACGTCAAGTCAGAAACTTTCATTTTTTCAGATTCAAGATGTATTTAATATTTAATTAATGTAGATGCTTTCGCCAACGTATCACGTCGATTTCATCAGTACCAATGACGCTGAATGACGTCATCGTACACGTGAGGCTATTCGTAATTGCCCTCGTCTCTGTTGATGGGTGTTCTGGTTTTCCTGATCCAGATGGCTTCCTTGATATACCGGATTCTTCTGTTGGGTTCCTTGTCCAAAAGTTTTACACCCTCCCAGTCTATGATATGGTTTTTAGTTGTAGCAGTAAGGGCGGCTTTATTGATGGTAGACATCAATCTTTTCCCCGCTCCTTCTGTATTTCTCATTTTTCGTGTTGTCTACGTCCTTTCTGTGTTCCTGCAGTCGTGTTTTGAGTAGTCTTCCTGTCTCCCCAATGTACTCAGCATCACAATTCTTGCACGGTATTTGGTACACCAGTTCGCCCTGTTCGTCTAGCTCTACTATGTCCCTAGGATGTACCAACAGGCGCCAGAGGGTGGTGTGGGGACGCATGGCTGTGACTACTCCATACTTCTTCTCTATTATTATTATGTGCACTTTCGCGTGGCAGACGTTTTGTAGTTCGCGTCTGTTTCGCTTGTGCCATTCCGCACGAAATGTACCATCACAGTTCCTTTGTAGAAGTGGAATAAATAGATATATAAATAAATTAAAATATTTAAAGGAATAGATACATGTATAATTAAAATGTCCATATGATAAAAACAATATATATAAAATAATCGTTAAAAAGTCAGTAGAAATTGCACTAAAAAGTAATAAAAAAGTAAACAAATAATTTAAAAAGGTCAATTCCAATGATTCATATGATGCTTTCTTATTTCGAAATGACCAGCCCCAATCGTCGCCACTGTTCACGGTCGAGTGCGCGCATAGCGTCGACATCGGCACGGCAACGTAGCGTACAGCCTATGTGTCGCAGGTCCGCGCTCAACGCTGTCGGCAGAGTCGTTCGCGGTCGACCCATGTATGTCGTGACTCCTGTGTCCACGGCGAAATAGTTGTCGATCGCTCGCTGAGCGGGTGCATCGGGTGGCATACGGAGCACGTGCCCGAATAGACTCCATCTTGCAGTTATGACAGCTTCGCTGATGGGACGGCATCGGCAACGGTGATACAGTGCCTCGTTGGAAATGCGATGTGGCCAACATAGGCCGATGATCTGGCGTAGATGACGACGGTAGTACGCTTCCAGATGACTTCTTCTCTGGGTGCCAAATACCGTTGTACCAAATACCGTGCAATAATTGTTGATCCCGACCACATCCCATACCAACCTGGTTTCCCTAAGTTTTACCTCCAGTTCTCGTATCTGTTCATCTCTTAGTAGTGTTCTTACGTTATATGTTGCAATCTTTCTCAGCGGGTCTTCTTGACCCAGAGATTCTTAGCACCCCCTGCACGCAGCCCTAGTTGACCCGAGCCGCCTCCTTGATCATAGTTCACCGTACTTTGCATGCCGTTGGTCTATCCTTCCACGCTGGCCGTTGCGGGTTGGAAGGCGCGACGTAGAGTGAACGAAATTGCCCAAGTTGGCAGCCGGACCAGTACTGGACCACCGCCAAGCCGGTGCCGGGATTCGAACCCCCGCCGTCCCTCTAGTCGAGAATCTGGCACTATAACCACTCGGCCACTGCGCCCCACTATACAGCTGTGTGTGTGTGTGTGTGTGTGTGTGTGTGCGTGCGTGCGTGCGTGCGTGCGTGCGTGTGTGTGTGTGTGTGTGTGTGTGTATATATATATATATACACTGTATATATATATATATGTATATATATATATATAGGTTAGCACATTCAACAAGAAAACTGTTCAACTGTGTACATCTATTAGTAGACATGTGTGAAATATTTCATATTTCCATAATGATGATTGAACTTGTTATTCCGGAATATACCCTAACACATTGTGCTATTTTCTTTGACATTATGCTAAACAGAAACGGTTATATCTTCCCATTGCATGTATATTGTGTCAAATGTGTACGGTAATGTAGAAGATCTTAACGAATTTATTTAATACTGACTCGCTACTCATATTTATCACATATTCAAATAAAGTTCTACTTCATTTACGAACTTTCATTTTTACTTCTTGTGTTACATAAATATAATTTTTAATTATTTCCATTAGCAGTGAGCATGTACAACATTGAACTTAGTACTTATTAAAACTTGAAAGTACCTGCATTGCTGTTGCAACCATAACGTAGTCAGTTACTTGTCTGCGCCTTAAGCCAAATCTTTGCAGAAAGTATTTTAACGTCTGCATACAGCACATCATTAAGTGGTTTACATCCACATCTTGCATTAAGCCCGCCTCCTATTACGTAATTTTGATTATTGAATGCATTCTTTCTTTTACTACAACTCTCTCTCCCTCTCTCTCTCTCTCGCTCCCTCTCTCCCTCTCTCCCTCTCTCCCTCTCTCCCTCTCTCCCTCTCTCCCTGTCTTCCTTCTTCCCTCCCTCCCTCCCCTCCCTCCCCCTCCCTCCCTCCCTCCTCTCCTACCGCCCTACTTTGGTGTGCGTGTGCGTGTGCGTGTGCGTGTGCGTGTGCGTGTGCGTGTGCGTGTGCGTATGTGTACGAACTAATTTATTGATTTTGTAAACATTAATGCGTTTAATATGCATGGTGAGCTAATCAATATGTTTTCAGCATCCAGGACGCAGTTGCTCAACAACACACAGTCATTCTCTTTAGCGAATGGAAGTGCAACAGTTATCTAAATAACTGAATAGTAGGGGCCTATGGGCGACAAATACAATTTGAAAGAGTATCCTCTATCATCCTCTCAAGCCGGGTCGACGACAGCGAACACTACCCCTGGCATGTGTCCTACGCAATATATGGAGGTCAGCTGATTCAAACTAGTAAATAGCTTTGCCGCAACTGTACTACCCGTGAGAATAATGCAGACACCCGCCCCGTCGCACCTCAATTCTAAGACGAAGCCAGTGACTTCATGGAATCACAACATTCTCACGAGGGACTGAGCGGTATTGTGTATTCAAATAATTATGTCTACTTCCCCAACATTACACATGACATTAGCAAAATCATGGGGCTGAAAAGAAGATCACCAGAATTTGCCGGCAAGCGATATTATTGACTTAGCTTATATTCCAAGTATCGCAAGGCGATCTGCCTACTGAGACTGATGTAATCAGCAGCGCCCCCTGGCGCGCGAGGATGTCATATATGAACATAATTATTATGCTTTTTACTCAGATTATTATATTACTACCATATTAAATTTTATAAAGAACACACCTGATATATATTCCACTGTGGCTGAGTATCGCACAGAGTTCAACATTAGTTTATCCTGTCAAGAAACAATGTCTTACTAAACTGTGAACTGAAATGAACATATACACCTGTTGTGAAATGCATGCTCATGAAAAAATACGCGACAAGTTTGCAGCAGTTAACTTTATTTGACCTGCGAATGATGCTTCGCACATACAAACGCACGCACGCACCCACGCACGCACGCACGCACGCACGCACGCACTCACTCACTCACTCACTCTCTCACACACACACACACACACACACACACACACACACACACACACACACACACACACACACACACACACACACACACACACACACACACACACACACACACACACACACACATACACACACACACACACACACGGCGCCTGGATAATCGAAGCTAGACCATGACCAGACAGTCATCAATAATTACCCCTTCTGACCGTATTCTATATAGAGACCCGAAGTGTGACGTCACTCTACAGGGCTGGTTCCAACAAATGTATCCCGTCGTATCTGTTAGCATGGTGCTGAAAATGTAATAATTATTCTGAAAGTCATACTTGTAGTTCTTTATGGTTCCCATAAGTTGAAAGTGAGAAACATATATGGGTGAAACAATTTATGTATTTTATGTATTCTGGAACGTAAAAACGATATTTTAACGCAAGCTACTTGATCGCAATAACAAAATTTATCGCGGTGCAAAATATGTTTTGTTGTGAATCACGGTACTGTTATCGTAACAGGCGAAAGGATAACCTGTCAACATCGTACACTTATTGTACGAAATTGTTAAAATCGGAGGATTTGATAATATCTTGAAATATGGAACAAAATCTGTTTCAGGCTGAGAAGGCAGAGAACGGTATTTAAGTTGGCATTTTGGGTGAGCGTCAAGCGGAGGTGCAATTGGCTGGTTTAAAAATGGTTTAGAGTTGCTTTGTCCAGGATTGTAATAATAATAATGTTATGATCCACACGTACAGGTTTATCGATTTCTAAAAGTTGCAAGAAGAATGCAACTATTTATAATAATCAGATATTCTAAAACATATATTTTGTTTACAAAAAACAGTCCTACTCCCTGGAGACCACTTCCTGAAAATCTATGGGTATCCATGTTAGTTCGCAATTAATAAAAACCACATTTTGTAGGGGGACTTATCCATTGAAAACAAACCGCTTGCATCGCTAACGTTTGTTCGAATATGGCTAATGGCGTCGGTAGGCCCGTATCTCTGCACTTGCTGCATACTTCTCAGACGAACCCAAACCGCTTAAAAGGGGAGAAAATCATATCAGGTCTGATTATGTTAATAGTTTCACTTATTTTGCAAGCGTTCTTCAAGGTGCGGTGCATGCTAGTATGGAGGAGAAATAATTCATAATAGCGCTAAGTTTGAAAATATGCTATGAAAACTACCAGAAATTGGTCCAAATCCAAGACAATAACCAGTTTTTGTGGTAGTAAGGCTTCCAGTTATATGTTCATAGAAATTTGTGAACTTAATTATTATATGCAATACATATGATTGATATTACTGTTAATTAACTGCATAATGTGTTTATTAACTTTGTATAGTTAGTAATTTTGTTAACAACATATTTCCCTTTTTTTTAATATGTCAATAATCATGTTGTTGTCATTCTACATACGCGTCGGAACGTAATGAGGATTGACTTTAGACACTAACCTAAATTGGAAAAAACACACTGAGAAAATTTCAAATAAGTGCTCCAAAACAATTGGCATAATAAACAGATTAAAATATGTATTACCTTTAGATATAAAAGAGTTGTTATATAACACATTAATATTATCTCATATCAATTATTGTACCATGGTTTGGGAATACCAAATAAATAGAATTTAAAAAAAAAAAAAAAAAGCCGTGCGAATAATAACCTTAAATAAATATAACTCACATACGGAACCACTTTAAAAAAACTTAAACTACTAAAAGTAGAAGACAATTTTACTTTAAATACATCCATAAAATGTGACCTCCTTATTTACTTAACTGGCAAATTATCCCAAGTGTAAAGATACATAATTATAATACTCGTGAAAAAAATTATATACATACTTTTAGAACTAAGCATAAATTTGCAATGAAATGTCTCAAATACAGCCTACCACATGCTATAAATGACACCCCCGATATAATCAAAGACAAAATATATACTCACAGTTTGCGAGGCTTCTCATTTTATATAAAAACATACTTGTTACACAAATATAATGATTCATGCACTCTATCAAATTGCTACACATGTCAACAGAACCATTAAATACAATACATTTGATGCTAGCTTCAGGCAACCAGCACACATACAAACTTACATTCTCACATAAAACAAGCACTCCCCAAAAAACATACATGAGATAGACACCTTGTAAAATGACCACAAAAATTATCACGTAAATAGGGTGGCTCCTATGATAGCGACAATTGTGTCTTAATAGGAGTCACCGACCCCAGTTGAATAAGCTATATGATTAATGTCTATGGTACATCAATACCATAATAGCTGTACATGCGTTTGTATGTATTTTCCGAATAGTATGTTGAACATATAATGATATACGTTTATGTATGTCTGCATAATGTTTATATTTGTTGTTTATTACAGCATAAGTGATGTTCAAAAACCAATTAATTGTGTACCTATATGGGGTCAAATAAACGTTATGTTATGTTAATGAATATATCATCAAAACCCTCCAACTGCAGTATCTCTAAAAATTCAACTGCACCCCTCTTGGGGCTCACTAAAATTCCCAACTGTATACCCACATAAGTTTTCCACAAACCCTCCGACTGCATTCTCCTTGAGGGTGATCCAAAAACCAACTTATATAATGACCGATCCCCATCTTTTTAGCTTGAAACTTATGTTGTTCCTTATTTCACGATAGTATCAAATCCTTCGATATTGGCAATTTCGTACTGGAATTAAATAGTATTGACAGGTTCTCCTTTCGCGGTGAGTATAGCGTGATGCACAACAAAAACTGTGTTGCACCGCGAGCGATATTGTCAATGTGATAAAATAGCTTTCATTTAAAAAATATTTTCTCTCTCCAGAATATTAAAAATACCAAATTTGTTTCAACCATATTTGCTTCTCACTTTAAACTTATGAGAACCATTAAGAACTACACATATGACTTTCAGAACATTTATTACAGTGTAGAACAAAATATAACACCATGCTAGCACATACGACGGGATACATTTGTTGGAACTAGCTGGGCCGGTTGCTAAGAAGCGTGACGTCATCACTTCGGTTCTCTATTAATAACTGATCTACAACATTTTCACAATATTATTTTAGTGTATTATAGACTGTTTGTATTTGCAGGGATTGTTGAAATAAATATAAATCATCGTATATCTAGTCTGTGTTATATGAGCTACGTGGGTAATATGGTGTATTTAATGTATTTGGTGTGAGGGGCAAACAGACAATTACACGATATCTCATCTGCACACGCAGTTCAAAATAGGTGAAGGTAAACTTGATTGTGTATTGTTTAAATACAATGATTAATCAAAATTAACATGCCTACGCAATAGTTGAAAACTATGATTTGTGTTAAGCCAGATGAGTTTGTCTACCGGGTTTGCAGCTTGTAATAAATACACTCGCTACACATCTTAAGTTGTTGATTGTTGAGAATAGCCTCTTTGACAGTCGGTGGTTACCTTAATCAGCATACTAAAAACAAAAAGCCGCACATCTCGTTTACTTTTTAACAGAGTTCTGATAAGAAATCATGAATTATTTTATATGGCTTAATTTATGTGCTCATAATTTCTAAATCATCGTCACCCCGTTTATTAACCAATATTTTGTATATATCTGTCACCTCTGAGTGACTACAATTAGGACTGATAGTTTTACATTTGGTGTAAAACTAGCTTCTTGTGTAGTTGTTACCCCATGCGTTTACATAACAGGAGACCCTGGGGTAGTGTGAAGTCCTTCTGCATGGTTAATTGGATGCAATGGTCCTTTGACACACATTCCTCTTTCTACTCCACTCTTCATACATGGCATTGGGTATAGACCCCTCGGCCAGGCTTCCATACATTCAGTGATGATCACTTAATAAACAAGGGTTCACCCTTTACCATCTGCACAAATCAGGCTTTCGCTACATTCCTTGTAATGAATGAACAATATCCAGCAGTTTTTAGGAGGGGGTTAACGGTTTTGAGAAAAGTGGAATACAATTAACGGTTCACATTTTTTCACGTGAACCCCCTCTGTCTACGGGCCTGTTAAGAGTAATTTCATGTGCAGTTACCTTCCCCATATTCACCATAATATTAAGAACACTATACTTATTAATTATCGAGAAACAAACTCGGTCCGTTTAAGACAGTGTTGGAGATGGACGCGTAGACAGAGCAGTAACTACTGAGGTGGAACGTTTTTGAGAACAACTAAACTCGGTGAATTACAGGAGCAAAGGGAGTGGGTGATTTGTGTGAACAGAATGGGGAGCAGCTGAGCTCAAACATAAGAATAGTAAAAAGCCAAATAAGTGTGGAGAATTATGATGCCGATCGAGGCAGGTCGACTTACAAAATAGCGGAGGTGGTAAAACAGCGGGGCGGCAGTATAGAAGCAGACCACATTATAAGATGGGAAAACTATAATGTGCGTGTGCATGTGCATGTGTGTGGTGTCTATATGTGTTTGTGTGTGTGTGTGTGTGTGTGTGGTGTGCGTGTGCGTGTGCGTGTGCGTGTGCATGTGCGTGAGCGTGTGCATGTGCATGTGTGTGTGCGTGTGATTGTGTGTGTAATACTGTATTAATACATGGTGATATGCGATGCTTACGATCAAAAATGGTTACTAGCGTAAATTTGCAATAACGTGTGTTTCACTCGCTAGGTGGCGCCATTGTATCAATATGTTACCCCCGCGTTATGGTGACCACCAAACAATCCCTGCGTATTATTATTTTTTATTTGTGAACGTTTTATGCGACCACCCATAAACATGCTTTGGTAAAGGCACAAGGTATGATTGTTTATATCACAAAATACGGATTACAAAGGATCTCGGCCTTACCAATGAGCACGCATTGTAAACATGGCATTACATTTGAAATAATCAAATTAAACAAACAAGGTCAACTTATATTAAATAACATTGATTCAGTTGATTACATTTGGCAGGTCAATATGTTCAAATATATATAGTTTATTATATATAAATATATATATATATATATATATATATATATATATATAGTTCGGATACGTAGTAGCTTTACAAGAACGCACATTTTTTATTGTTACGTACACAAATCGCGACGTACTGGTTACATCAATTCGCCACTGCCTTAGTGTTATATTTGATGCGAAGTTCACTGTTGAAGTCAGGAATGACGACATCTCCAGGGCAAGCCACACGCCACATTCGCGATTGTGTACACATATTTCCGTCTGCAAACGCTTTGATGCACACTTTTCACCACGTGAGACAAAGTGTCCAGACCGTCCTCGCGCGCCAGGGGTCGCTGCTGCTGATTATGTCAGTGCCAGCCAGCAGTACCCCCTGGCTGATCGCTTTGTAGCCTCGATTATCCAGGCGCCGTGAGGTGGCAGCATTGTCCCATCACAACGGCCTGGATTATTAAGCTCCAGCCAATGTTACCGGTAGGGGGCTTTACCCCAGATTCGGGTAGAGACAATGATTGGCTCTCAGGCCAACTATGAAATAACAAATTAAATAAGGATACACTTTTATGAGATAATACTATACTGTAACAACTATTCAACATTAAACTTATATTGAAATATGTCACACGAAAACTAAACCGACAATAAACTTTTTTCGTAGTTTAGTGCCTTTTAATCACATGCATATTCACTAGGTGGCAGCTCTGATGGCATAACATTCAGAAGGGCCATTCACAGCCCCCCTAACGTAATTGTTTTAATCTGCGAACGTTTTACGCGACCACCCATAACTTCGCTTTGCTCACCAATACAATTAAAGGCACAACGTATGATTGTTTATATCGCAAAATACGGAATACAAAAGATCTCTTGTATTATCTCGACCGCTCATATATGATTTCGTCAACCAGAATAAATACTAAACGGAATATAATTATAACATGTTCAAGATTATCGACATTACCAGTCAACACGGAATGTAAACATGGCATTATATTCGAAATAATATAATTAAATAGACAACGTCAACTTATATGAAATAACAATGGTTCAGTAAATTACATTTGGCAGGTCAATATGTTAAGATAGTTTATTATTATATATATATATATATATATATTATATATATATATATATATATATATATAATATATATATATATATATAATATATATATATATATTATATATATATATATATATATACATACACACACGCACACATATACATATATATAGGTTCTGTAGTGCAATATATATATATATATTCTGGATACATCAATTCGCCACTGCGTCAGTATTCTATTTAATGCAATGCTCGCTGGTAAAATCAGGATAGAGGACATCTTTTGCTAGACACATGCCCATTCCTCATATGTCAGAAATGTATTTGATGCGAAGCTCACTGTTGAAGTCAGGAATGACGACATCTCCAGGGCTAGCCACACGCCCATTCCGCACATATAGGTCAGACAGCTACGCTTCACGCAGGCCACATTCGCTATTGTGTACATATACCTCCGTCTGCAAACGCTTTGGTGTACACTTTTCACCACGTAAAACAAATTGTCAATTCGAAAAGCGTCATGTATTCCAGATACGAGAAACTGTTTTATTCAGTATGTATGTAAACGCAGTATCAACGAAGCCAGGTTATGCAGTGTGACGATCGACTGTGCAAATGATGCTGCAATTCGACTTCTTCAGTTACACCGCAGCTTCAGTCAATGTCGTCTGGCTATTTGCTGGCGTCACTGCCGGTGTCACTTCGTTCTGGTGTTTTTTCCTGAAACACGAATGGCAGTGGTGAAGTAGTCTCCAACAACGTTATTGATTTGTAGACGTAGGCCTTATGTTAGTCCAATATCCTACCCACCCGTATCAACGGTTTAATGGGATATTATGATGGGAAAAGAGAAGTAATTATGAGAACATGCATGTAATGAGAATTTACGTCATTGCAATGACTGGAGGTATTTAATATGAGAAACACGTTTAGATAAGGTATGTGGATATAAAACAAAAATGTACATGAGACCAATAAAGAAAAGATACACATTAAGATGGGACCTATAGAGATGAGATATCTATCTACGTGGGCCTATGAAAATAAAACAAATATATATACATTGATTTTCTATTGTAAATACGACGTGAAATATAATTATTTAGACGATGGCACTTTTGATTTCATTGCTGCTGTCGGTAACACAAACTTCAGTCAGATTATTATCTGGTATTAATAGAAAATATTTGTTATTATAATTTGTGGGCCAGCTTAGCTGCAAATCGACTCTAACCACATGACTCACCTGAGGGCTGCCGGGATAATGAAGGCGCCAGCCAGTACAACCACGGCCAGGAGTAGACCGAACGTTGCACCTGCAAAAACAAGAAAAATTAAAGTTCCATTCAGAGATCGTCCATCTTTTAAATACAAATTTCTAGTGAACCGACATACACCACACATTACGTGTCACTTTCCTCAACTCTATATGAGTTTTTACTCACATTATATGCAATTTTAAAATAAAACGGCAGGAAGACGAAATATTATATCCCCGTGAAATGTACGTTTATAATTCCGTTGGCCGGACATAGTGATAACAAAACAAAAGCTTAATTTACAGAATAACATCTAAAATGCCAAAGTGAAATATATGGTAGCAAGTATGATCCAATAAGTACTGTTCATGTTGTGCATACGCTTTCTTAAAAACAGCTTTAAATGGTAGTTTAACAAAGAATGCAAAGTTAACAGCCTTGTTGCGATATATTATATGTGATACAGTTCGCCCGCACTTGACAATATTATATTCACTTTATTAACATTGTTATGATGTGATACCGTTCGCCCGCACTTGGCAATATTATATTCACTTTATTGGCATTGTTATGATGTTGTTATTTGTGTTTGTTTATTGACGATGTCATCTTTGTTATTATTGATTATTTTATATTTATTGTTTATTATAATGCACGGCGCTCTCTACAATCTCTGTAATTATTAAATATGCACGTTGGCTTATGTGTTATGTTTATTTTATTTCCGTTATAAAGCTGACTAATACTTTTATTGGTTAAATGACTGACATAGCAAGTTACGCCACTACTTATGCGATACAACATCAGTATTATATATACAAATTTTATATTTCCTTTTCCCTTTATTTTATAGACTTTGGTGTTCCTACGAACACTTTTTCTGTAGCTGCGCCCATAACGTTAGTCATTTGCAACGATAACCACCTTCCGTAACAAAATCTGGAAACATGTCTATTCCAAATTGCATTTCCACCAAATTCCTCGGCGTTACCTCGCCCTGATGAATTTTGCCGTCCCGTCCCTCTTCGTGAATTTCTTAACGGTTCTGGTTTCTTGCGCCGTTGAGCGCGTGTTTTCGAAGATTTAATCACGTTAGAAGTTATAATTATTTGATTACCAACTAACCAAAATGAATGTTGCTATTCAGTCAGCCAAATTAAAAAACAAGGGTAATTTTAGGTAGGCCCTAATCCGAAAATATTAGATTTCTTAGAAAAACGGGAGAAATGTTAGCCGTGCGGATATGTTTGTAAAACATCAAACGACGCCAGATCAGAAAACTCCTGAACCCACCGACAATTGCATTGTCTGAAACGCCATCAGACGTTAAGGAAGAAAACGAGCCCGTGTTTGACGTAGTGACGCCGCTTGGTGACTTCGTTGTCGTCGCTGTCGTCGTATTTGAAGTAGTGTCGCCAGTTGCAGTGACGGTCGCTGTGCCGGCTGTTTTGGTGTTGGTGGTAGATTTGGTAGTAGTACTAATAGTAGTAGTTGTTGTCGTTGTGACGGCAGGTGTGGTAGTTGTGGCGACAGGTGTGGTAGTTGTGACGGCAGGTGTGGTAGTAGTGGCGACAGGTGTGGTAGTTGTGACGGCAGGTGTGGTAGTAGTGTCGACAGGTGTGGTAGTAGTGGCGACAGGTGTGGTAGTAGTGGCGACAGGTGTGGTGGTAGTAGTATCGACAGCTGTGATAGTTGTATCGACAGGTGTGGTAGTTGTTACGACAGGTGTTGTAGCAATGGCGACAGGTGTGATAGTAGTTACGACAGGTGTGGTAGTGGTATCGAGAGGTGTGGTAGTAGTGGCGACAGGTGTAGTGGTAGTAACGACAGGTGTGGTAGTGGAATCGAGATGTGTGGTAGTAGTGGCGACAGGTGTGGTAGTTGTGACGGCATGTGTGGTAGTAGTGTCGACAGGTGTGGTAGTAGTGGCGACAGGTGTGGTAGTAGTGGCGACAGGTGTGGTGGTAGTAGTATCGACTGGTGTGATAGTTGTATCGACAGGTGTGGTAGTTGTTGCGACAGGTGTTGTAGCAATGGCGACAGGTGTGGTAGTAGTTACGACAGGTGTGGTAGTGGTATCGAGAGGTGTGGTAGTAGTGGCGACAGGTGTAGTGGTAGTAACGACAGGTGTGGTAGTGGAATCGAGAGGTGTGGTAGTAGTATCGACAGGTGTGGTCGTTGTGGCGACAGGTGTGGTAGTTGTATCAATAATTGTGGTGGTATCGAGCGAGGTAGTTGTAGGTGCGAGTGTGGTAGTTGTCGTGGGTGGTGGTGTAGTAGTAGTTGTTGTTGTCGTCGTAGTTGTAGTAGTTGTTGTTGTCGTCGTAGTCGTTGGTGGGGGTGTATTGTCGCAAACTACATCAACATATCCGCCCCCGGTAGCATCTGAAAGTTCATCAACACATCTGGTCAAAACAAACAAACATTAACTCACGCACACGCACACGCACACGCACACGCACACGCACACGCACACGCACACGCACACGCACACGCACACGCACACGCACACGCAAACGCACACACACACACACACACACACAAACAAGCACACACACACGCACGCACGCACACGCGCGCACGTACGAACACACGCTCTTAAATACCCGGTTATTAATTAGTTAGCTCTGTATGAATTTCGCACAAGGCGATCAAAGACAACGCGCTCTTACCTGCAGCCGTGAAGACGTATTTTTCGGTGCCTTCTGGCACCGTCCCTTTTCCACCGCCGCCACTGAACGTGATCGTTATGGGATGAATAACATAAGAGTAATATGCTTTGGGTGTCATAGGGCTTGTCGTAAAACAAACGGACTTATCGACACCGTTGCAGCTCAAATATGCGCAGACATCCTGCAAATATAATATCATCTCATTAGTGAATAGCAATAGCGGTAGCATGCTTCAGGATGCACATGTAAACCTAAAACCTGATTATGATTCGTTATATAGATTAGACACGTAACAAACTAAAATATAATATTATAATAAATAAATATATACATATACACATTATGTATAGCAAACTGATCTTGCCCAAATAGATACAAACACTCATTCGTGCCACTGTCCATTAAACAACTTAATTCATGATGCCTGCTGCCACAGTGACACTTGTCGTTTTAGAATAAGTAATGTGTATGCATGTATTGTTTATTATTTATCTGCTGTTTTTATCGAATGGATTTATGGTTTTATGTACATATTGCAGTCATGTCTGTTCTCACCCGAGATAAATTTCTCAACTCCATAGTTGAGACAGTAAAGCATTATCTGATCTTATTTGATCTTATCTTATCCCATTTGTTGTACCGTATCACATTGTATGCTTACATGTTGTACGTTGGCTAGCATAAACATTTCCACATATATCCTTCTTCCAAATGTCTCAGGTGAGCAACATTCTAATAAATTTAGATTCATAATAAAACTTGAAGACGCGCCGCGCCCTACGATCTGCCGATCGCGCGTTGCTAGCCGTTCCGCCGTTAATTCTCTCGCGAGGGGCCAACTCTCTGGAACGCGCTACCTGAGGACCTGCGTCTGACCGAGTGCTTAAACACATTTAAGGCTCCTTGAATGTAGTGATGATCCGGTTTCTTGATTATTCATGTTTAAGATATTTACCTCTCAAGAATTTTGTTTTTCTTCTGTATAATTTCGGCCGCATCTTGCGGCCTTAATTCCTTCTTCAGCAGACTGAATTTAAGGTCGTGTCACATGACCTGCGTCATGTGACACAACGTGGAGCTTGACTGGCGGGAGTTCCTAAGTAGAGCAGTTCACACACCATCTGAATTCAGTGGACAACAACATCAAGTTCACAGTAGAACCAGAACATGACAACACCTTAGCCTTCTAGACACATGTATATGTCTGAAGGACGATGGATCAACCAAGGTCAAGGTATTTCGGAAGGCAACATACACAGACCAGTATTTGAACTGGGATTCGAACTACCCATTAGAACACAAACGATCAGTGGTGAGGACACTCTTCCAAGGGGCAGAAAGTTTGGTAACTGAAGAGGAGGATAAGATCAAAGAGGTGGAACACATCAAGAAAGTCCTAAAAATGAACGGTTACAAACCTTGTATTTTTAACACCACACAACCAAGGAGAAATAAGGAGAATGTCAACACCAAAGATACCAACAGAAGACAACATGCCATAGATCTACCCTATATCAGTAAACTGTCTGAACAATTGGCAAGGATTTTCAAGTCCTACGACATACCTGTGTACCACAAACCGGTCAACAACCTTAGGTCCCTGTTGGTACATCCAAAAGACAAAACAGACAAGACTGCAAAGTGTGGGGTGGTATATGACATCCAATGGCCAGAATGCGACCAACTCTACACAGGAGAAACAGCGAGGGCAGTTGGCACACGATTTAAAGAACATCTATCGTGTCGCCAACCCCTATCTGCGATAAGTGAACACAAGTTGAACACAGGCCACCAGTGTTCAATGACAGATGTAAAAATCTTGGACTTCGAGGAGAACTAGCATAGGAGAAAGATTAAGGAGGCCATTAACATATACAGGGAAAAGCCTTCACTGAATAGAGACTTTGGCCAGGAGCTCCCGCCAGTCATGCTCCAGCTTGTGCCACATGACGCAGGTCACGTGACACGACCGTAAATTCAGTCTGCTGAAGAAGGGCGCGAGATGCGGCCGAAATTATACAGAAAAAAGCCAAAAACCTTTCTTGAGAGGTAAATATACTAAAAACATTGAAGGCTCGTCTTCAGACTCATTATTTCAAACTTGCGTTTAATGTCTAGTTCTCTGTGCCATTCACTTTCCACATCATGGCATTTATTATTACAGTCATTTTATACCAGCTTATTAATTTTATTGTTTATTCATTAATATTATATTGTCAAAATTTATTTATTGATCATTATTATTTTATGTACGCCTTGATATATTCTGCTATCATTTTGTACTATTATACTAGCTTATTATTTTAGTTGCTTATTCATTAATATTTCATTGTCAATTTATTTATTTATTATTATTATTATTTTATGTACGCTTAGGTTTGTTTAGTACGTTTATATTTTAATGCAGTTATATACGTTTAAGTCTTAATATTTCATTGTTGACAGAGTTCTACCCTCGATACGAGTTTATAAATAAACTATATTATTATTGTTATTATTGTTAAGATCGATCGCGATTAGATTCATATTTTGGTAATCTTTCATTTACTTAACGGGCCTAAATTAGTAGCAGTATCCGCTGTGTGTAGGTACTCCCCTGGGTTGAAGCATAGTTTTGGGATTCAGCGTCAGTGTCAGTAGGATGAACCCAGTTTGGATCATTTAAATAAAATATTAACCCATATTTTTTTATAACAGGGCAGACTATTCCTTTATACAGGGATTTTCTATTTCCGGTCGTGGGCATTAAGGGCTAGCCTCGATTATCCAGGGGCCGTGAGGTGGCAGCATTGTCCCATCACAACGGTCTGGATTACTAGGCACCTGCCAATGTTACCGGTAGGGGCTTTACCCCAGATTCGGGTAGAAACGATGATTGGTTCTCAGGCCAACTATGAAATAACAAATTAAATAAGGATACACTTTTATCAGATAATACTATATTATAACAACTATTCAACATAAAACTTATATTGAAACATGTCACACATAAAATAAACCGACATTAAACTATTGTTCGTAGTTTAGTGCTTTTTAATCACATACATATTCATTAAGTGGCAGCTCTCGTGGCTGTCGAAGATTCCGTATTGACGTTCTTTGCTTATGCTCGAGCAGAAACAAAAGACTAAGTGTGAATAAGCATGATATAAATACCAAACAAGAACAAATTTAACTAAACAAAGTGCAATCGATGTCGCGCGCAACGGTGGGACTGCTAACTAATGTATGTAGTCGCCAAAGTACAACCAAAACGGGCTCATCTTGGTGACTAAGTCGGTACCGTGTCGAGCAGCTATTTTAGGGAGCCCGCTTTGAATACCGCTGAGTACTCGAAACTTTTGTTTATGTTCATATAGTTTAAGATTAATTTTTATTATGTATAATACTATTTCGGGCACTATTTGGTAATTTAATTCCGTTCTCGAAAACATACATAGTATATAAACATTATGGGGGGTAGACGTGCTAACTGGCAGTGAGCAGTCATGACGCGATTCTGAGCCAGACTATATTCCTCGCGAAGTCACGCAGCCAGGCGTGAATCGGTTAAGCGAGAGTAATTAAGGGCCGGAACTGCATTATTTAACAACTGCAGTATTTTATGCTACACTGCCAAGGGTCATTGCTAGGATACGTAACCGGATTGGACGTAATCGCTAATAGTCTCAATGGAATGAGACGACCTACCTTTGTAGTCTTAAATGAGCTGGCTTCATTGTGATCTACGCGCATTTGACCATTTCCGTTCCTAGTGACCGTGCATTTGCAATGAGCATTCGTATCAGAAGTCTTCTTCATGGAGATCTTCACTGATGTAACACGGGTAGCTTTTCCGTTGCACATGTTAATCGTTGTCGCTGTCCAATGCACAAAAACATATCATCAAGACAGTTTATCACAATACTCGCAGGTTTAAAATAATATATAATTACAATTTTTTGTGGAATAGCGCCATTTATGTGTGGAACCAGCCCATTCATATAGGCGCATACACATCAAATAAAACATAATATATGGAATCATAATAAGAAGATAACAGTATTAACATATATATTTAAATATTATATCAACATTAATAAAGAGTTAAAGATATAATAAATAACAAAAATGTATGACAAATGTTTGGCATCGTTGAAATGAAGAAGTAAATATTTACAATATCATAATAACATTAACGAAAATATATAACAAATAAACAGAAAAATTAAATACGTAATCATCAGCAGTGTTCTAGTATGTCATAGTTTTTTCAAAAATTATTTGGAGCTGAAACTAGCCTAATTAATTAATTGACTATTAAATGCAATTTGGCGGGTAGTATACCATCATCCAATTTACATTAATATTAAGAACCTTGCATGCAAAACGGAACAAACAGCACCGGCTTAAACTAATCGCAACAAAATGACATCCATGCTAAAATGTGTACGGCTTAGTTTTATTCAAATAAGATATTAAGGGCTTACACTTGTATATCGCATTAAACATTTGAAGAAAAAAATTAAGTTACTATGTCTAGACATGAGTCTAACATTGCGGAACATGAAGGTTTCATCGGTGTATTTAAATCAATAAAATTAAAGTATATTTGCCAAAAGAAACGAATCATAATAGTATGTTTTACCTGTGCGTGTCGGACTATTATATCCAACGTCAGATACAATATCTGGTTGCATTGCTAAGAAAACTGCCGTTTGGGGTGAATCTCCCAAAACGAATTGTGAATACGTGTAAATAAATAGTGTTGATTCTAGGTCTTCGAAATGTAATTATTGGACTTTAAGCCATTTTACATATAATTATTAGTTGGTGTCGTGATAACATTTAGTGTGGTCCATTTTGCAGGCAGTGAAGCTTGACATAGATAGATACTATAACAACACAACACATTCTCGTCCGTAAGGAAAAAGAGAAGGACTCGGGATAATTCATTGCCGGTAAAATGTCTAAATCACCGTGATAACTCTAGCAGAAGCTGGCAGAAACGGAACTGCTGTATCGTTGTTGTAAATGGTGCCTACCTGAGACGGACACGCAGCACAAGTGTAATAGTACCACGAGTGTCAGCGCAGTAGTCTGTCGTAGCCAGGCCATGATCTCGATGACAATATGACGGCTACAATACGGACAATTATACAATAAAACATGTTACAACCTCTCTGTGCGTTTGTGTATGTGTGTGTGTGTGTGTGTGTGTGTGTGTGTGTGTGTGTGTGTGTGTGTGTGTGTGTGTGTGCGCGCGCGCGTGTGTGTGTGGGTGTGTGTGTGTGTGGGTGGTTGGGCGTGGGCGTGTGCGTGTGCGTGTGCGTGTGCGTGTGCGTGTGCGTGTGTGAGTGAGTACGGTTGTATTTATGAATGTCTTGTGTTCCTTCCCCTCTTGTTAACACAGTTTTGCTATTATAATGGTATGGAATATTGCATATACTGTTACTCTTTACTCAATCTGGTTGTTTATCCCAAGTATGTAAAGATCTTGCAATTAATGCTATGTATTCGAATGACAATACATGCAGAAGGTCTGGTGTTCATGAAGAATATGTTTAATAATTGTTTTACATATATATGTTAAGGACGGGCTACACGTGAACAAAGAACATACTCGACCCGTGACTGGTTATTCCGAGATATTCCATCTGAAGCTTATCGCTTTGAGGGGCAATCTTGTTCAATTAAAAATATAACTAAAATTAATTTGATGTTGCCTACGTTTAACGCCCACCCACCCTGCTATTGTGGGGCGCGTCTTGGGTTTTTATTGTGTCTAGTATTAGATAGTTTCTTAGTTTTAGTCACTCATTGATGTATAGATACTACATATATTTTAAAGAGAGCGAGACATTTAATTTGTCATTAAAATATTGCTGATTGAACACGTGATGTTCTTGGATTAAATGTTCCATGAGTTCACCCATACCATGTCTAGTGTTGTAATTACATTGATGTGTTCTCTTTCAACCCATGTGTACTATGTACACCAGCAGTTTTAATCATTCGCAGCCGGTAGCGTATAATATCATAACTAAAATATATTTGATGTTATTCATGGTGATTCTGTGCTCCGTCGATCTTGCAACGGTTCAAGCATTTATTTTAATTAATGAACAAATTTCGTACACAAAATACAGTTAACATTAATTTTTTTAATAGTTTACCAAACGTCTTCCTCCCTGTTGTTGTCTACTTGTTCTTTGGCGAAAAATTCGTTTTGCGAAATGTCCCTTATTCGAGTCAAATATGCCAACCTAAGACTGACGAAATAGGAATCATCTAAAATCACAGATGACGTCTCTGCCACAACTTTGATAAAACTGCCATATCCCTGGCGTCACGGTGTTTAAGGAATCTCGTCGTTATTTCCTGAGCTCCAAGAAATCCAGAAAACCAATTTACTACTAAAAAACTGACATGATCCCTAAGTTTTAGTCAATAAAGTTCGTTTAAGGAGTTCATGAAAATAGGCTTTGCGCGTACTTACCAAATGTCCGTCAGTCCGCCGGCCGACTGACGTTTTCGGCTGTGTCCTGCTAACGATGTTATCGCCACAAACACGTCTGATCGTTGTCGTCTCGCGGTAGAAATTCGCGTTGGAACTGCTGATCTCGTCGTTTAATTTATCGTATAAAACCACCGAGCCGTATCATAGGCGTTAAATCGTTACCAGAAGTGGGCTCTAGATCGCGCGTCGGTCATTGTCTCGCGCGTTTCAAAACATGATCTCATCTAACTTTGCCAGCCACAGAGCGAGTTTGTATTGATGATGACCGGTCATGTGCATTGTATGTTTGTAGACGTTTTGTCGGACTTCGGTCCGTCTCCTCAAACCACCAATCAAATCAAATGAATCAGTGCGGCCGTTTATGCTTCTATAGCGTCTACTTCGTGGAATTATCCAGATGACTGATCAAGTGCATGACGAGTTAATGGTGTCAATTAACCGGGCATCTGATTGGCCAGACCACTTAGCGGCGCAGGACGTAATGTCAATCGTCATCCATCATTAAAGACAACGGTCACGGTTACATCAAACAATGACATATGATATACGATATTTTGTAGTATGTTCCTCAACTATTGTGGAATCGAAATTGCCTTTAAAAAGAAGTTTTCTCGTATGTAATATTGTCCTAAGATATGTTATATTTAATATATAATATTTATAGAGCGCAATATCCACAATATGCTCAAAGCGCTGTACAATATGCATACAATATATATATATATATATATATATATATATATATATATATGCTGTATACTACTTATATCATATATCATATGTCATGTTTTGATTTAACCGTTATCGTATATAATGTTGTCTTACGATGTCAAAATATGAGCTGTGCATATCAGCTTGTTTAATTGTAGTTTTCGCTAATTAGTATTACATATATAATATCAATAATACGTGTTACATTATTCTTACGTAGGAGCCCAACTTTTGTGAATTGTCGTCCTTGTACCTAGTTGGAGCTTAAAGGGATTCTTTATAAGCTAATATACATTCGACGTGTACCGTATCAAAACGTATTAATTTCCCATATGTATTATCTCTGTTACTTATGTTTTGCTTGTTTATGCTTAATTTGGGTGTTATCTGCGCAAAATGCCGATAAACAGTTGTGTTTACGTGAATCATTTTGAGCTTAATTCTGCAGCCCGAGTATGATTAATATTCGTGCACACGCAGTGAACCACACACAGACCGTTGACGTCACCGACTCAGCTAACCTGTCTGATTTCGAGGTGAGTTGATTCAAGCAATGGATTTGTAAATAAGCAATTTGTAGACATCTGTATATTGACAGGTATTTGTATAAGTGTAGGAAGCGTATGCATTGTTTATTTATCCTGCTTCCCAATACAGTCAGCCGAGTAACGTTTCGATTAAATATAATTATAACGTCCGCCGACGAGGACGGCTGCAGTCGGTGTCAGCTGCCGCTGGGACTGTCACTGAGTTGTCGAGCCTCTACTACAGTAAATAACATAGCCTTAGGCAAGGGTCTCGCCTTTCTAGTTAGTAAAACTGCATTGTTCGGTATTTGACATGCAGTGAACGAAAATGCCCACTAAAATATCAGTATATGCATCCATAGCAAGAGGATTGTTTTGCCTAAATCTGGGATTTGGGTATGTGTGTCTACAGGTATTGCCTTTCCAAATTCCAGTCAGCCGTTTTTGAAAAGTCCCCGTTTTCCCACTTATTTCAACCGAACCATAAAAATGTAAGATTCCTTTTAATGCTACAGCTACGATTGTTAGTAAATCTGGCTGGCATGTCATCATTCAATGTAAACGTTTTAGGTTTGTTAAAAAGTACACAATAGCAGATCTGTATTCTAATATACATAAGTTTTTATCCATGAATATATTAAAAAATATAATAATAGATCAGATCAAGTTGTGCTGCTTCATGTGAACAGCACATTTGATAATATTAGCACTTGCTAAAAACAAATTAAACATTTATTTTTATATGTTACTTTACCGTTACTGTACACTTTTCATGAGAATGGCCCATATGTATAATTATATACAACATTAATTATTAGAACAAGAATAAAGGAAACTATACAGTGCACTCTAGATAATGTCGAACTTCCAGGGACCCATGACAATACTGATAAGTGGAATTTCTGATAACTAGAAAGTTATCAGAAGGTCCCCTTATTGAGACCTTTGCCCTGGACTGAGGAAAATATTGACTTAACCTTCACTTATGTGAGTTCGAGTTATCTGGAGTGCACTGCATATGACCAATGCATACAGGTAATTATGTAGAAGCAAATTAAAAGTTGGCCAAAGTAAGATTTTAGTCTGACTTAATCAACATAACAAGGTTCTCTTGTATTTCTTTTTCATTTAGCCAGCTGTACACTTGATGATAAGTCCCATAATCCAATATCTAAACTGAATTAATCTGCACAGTGTTTAATTATTTAACTCATATTTAAGCTCAGTTTCCTAAATTCAACTTTGTTTATTTGCAGGAACATTGGAAGTAGCTGAGCTGATGGAAAGAGGAAATTAAAGAGCTCTACTTAACTGTGCCATTAATTGGACAATGGGTCACCTGACATAAGATGATGTCTGACTTTGTTCTGGCCCCATTCTGTTCTGTGCGACACCTACTGGGAAGTTGTACCTCACTTCGAGTTTCAAATGGATGTGTGCATCTGATAGCTTTGTGTATCAAATTTCATACCAGTGCTATTAAAAGGACAATATGTTAACTGACACAGAAGTGAAGAAGATGTCTGACTTTGTTCTGTCACATTAGTTTCGTGTGGCTTCTGCTGGGAATATGTGCATCACTACGTTTCAAATGGATTTGTGCAGTCAATCGATTTGTGCATCCAAATGCACGTCATCCTGTCATTATGTTGCAAAGTAGGAGTACTTAATAAAATGTATGCTTTCTTGTGCTCATCATGTTTGGATTGTGTTCCACAGCAAATTCTTCAAAATTTGTTGAAACAAGTTTGTGTTAAGTGAATTATACTGGGAGTAGTGTATGAAAAGGTGTCGACAAGGTTGCTTTTACAATAATAAAAAAAATTCATAAAATATAAATGTTCCACAACATTCAACATGTTTTAGGGATCTTCTTGGGCTAAATACACCAATGATGACTGAAAACAGTTTTAAAATGTGCGTTGCTTTTAAAGTTTGGTAATTTTATAACTTTATTTCCATCATACAATGGCCATTTTATTTGTTATCGAAACGGAAGTTCAACAGAAACAAATTCAATACCTTTTACTCTAAATGATGGGCAGAAGAAATAATTATTGCACTCCCAGTATAAAATAAAACATGTTTTTATACTGATGCGATATATTTTAAAATTTTGTTGACAATAATGTTATGCTCTTTATAGATATACATTTTTCAATCTAAAAAGTAAGCTTTACGTAGGTAGGAAAGTACATATGTAACCACCTATCCTATTTTAATACCGTAAGTTACTTTAGTTGTGTATAATGTATTTATATTGCTTACGGAAATAGCAGCTGGATTTATGGTGCAAATAAAATTGTTTTATTATTGAATGTTTCTCAGCTTCAGTAAGTTTCTGTTATCTAAACGTTTCATTAAAACTTCACTTCAAAATGTATAACCAGATGTACCTGGTAAAAAAGGAACATGATAGTACCATAATTTTTATATTCCAACAAAAACAATGCCAATCATTCAATATGACATCGCCGTCGGCGTCGCCATCGGCATCGGCGGCTTCGTGCATGAAGAGGTGGTGTTTTTTCTTTTAAATCAATCCGTCTGTCATGAACTGTCGCTATGTTCATTCTCCGGTTATTCCATATAATTTCCATCATTTTTTTGCTCAGTCTGTGGCATAAACAGCAGCTGGTCCATATTTCATTTTTATAACTGATCGGTCATGACTCTTTCGCATGGCGGTGGCTAATCCATATACACATATGTTGATGACGTATTTCTTGCATCTATTAACTCGGCGTAGCTAATCGAAGTTTGACGGACAGTCTCGAATATTCATGAGCATGCTTTATACGGATCGTGAAGGTTGGCCTAAAGGAGTTATTTTTTCGATATATTGACAGTGTCATTAGTGATTAATAAAACATAATTATAATGAAATAAAAGCATAGAATTACATGAAATAATCATATTAACAGGATCACCTAATAATTGCGTACATTACAAAGAGATTAAAATTCTCAAAGAATCCCTTTAAACCAAGGTTCGGATATTTTGCCTCCGCACATGATAGATGTTGCATTTGAACGTATCTTTCTTTTGAGACGAAGTAGTAGAATTACTAATGTGACTACATCTAAAATCTACCACTCGGTGTTTCTCACCAGTCGGGTATTCGGCTCACTGTATTATGACCTACTATTCACGTAAATGTTATGTTTAGCGAATAAGCTATTAATCGGATTTGGTTAATCGCTGTTACACTATATCAACGACCAGTCTGTGAGTAGGACAGGGATTAGTCTGCGCGACATTTAACAGGTGTCCATTGATAGTCGAGAGAACGGCGCCGTTAGTTGGTCAACCCCCATTGATTTACGCCACAGTCAAATGGTACACGTGTGCACGTGTTTGTGCGTATCTATGTACGGATTTAGACGATTTGAGAAAAAACACCGATATGATGGCAAATGGCCAAGGAAACCATGTTCTCCTCATTATTCTGATAGTTTTTTTCTACGTTCAACCCGTCCTTGGTGTGCGCACGTGCTCGCGTGTGTGCGTGCCTTCCTTCCTTCCTAAGTACGGTTGTGAAGCTTTTGGAAAAAACACGGACAAGATGGCAAATGACCAAGGAAATCATTTTCTCGTCGCGATTACAACAATTTTTCTATTATATTTAATCCGACCTTGGTGAGCGCGTGTGTGTGCGTGCAAGTATGTGTGCGCGTGTGTCTATGTCGTCTGTGCAGTTGGTTGTGTACTTGGTTGTTTGTTTGTTTGTTTGATTGATTGTTTGTGCGGCAGTGTGTCTATGTGTGTCAACAATTACTGATTTATGACTATATAATAACTAAGTAAATGGATAACACTAAATGGTAAGAAATTGTTGTGCAACGGTCGGGTCCGACGGGGATAGTTAACTAAGTTGTCACCATACTAGAATACAAACGCCACGTGACGACGTGATGGGGCGCGGTAGTCTAATGAAACAAAGTCGGTCTCTGAATCGACATAACACTGACTGGACTGAGCCCACATACTGCCTATTTTGACATTAGGCATTTCCGTTCGTTCTTCCCAGTTTACGTCATTTCACCAAGTTGTATAACGAGTACCTGACTATATACGGTAGTGTGTACATTTCACCAAGTTGTATAACGAGTACCTGACTATATACGGTAGTGTGTACATTTCACCAAGTTGTATAACGAATACATGGCTGTATACGACAGTGTGTACATATGAAATAATATATTCTTCTTGCAGTAACTGGAGAGTGGTTGAGCAATTCTTGTTCTGAATAATTATTTATATTACAAGTTACGTTCCGTTGACATTTGAGTATTTCAATTGGTACAATTAGATCGTGTTACAGTTATACTAACGTGATACATGGTGATAACTGTGAAAATTAAAGCTACTGATATTTTAACGAAATGTAAGTTGTATAGGTATGTGTTTTAATCACAACGTCTAAATCTGCCACCTCAAATCATTTACCATATCGCGAACTATTTTCGTTGGGGTTCAAATGTGCAAAATGCCATAGTTTAATAGATACAATGGGATCTATTGTTTTCGAAAAGAGCCTGAAAGGATACATGCAATAGTCCGAATTGCATAGGCAGCTTTAACAATGTGTTGAATGCAATGTGTATGTTAAATAGCATTATATATAAGGTTTATAGCCAAACAGGACACGCCACATTTTTGTAGGGTTACCCACGTCGTTGTCGTCACAAGACTGACATTCGCTTTAATTTATTATCAATTATAACAATTGTTATTTTATTGTGATATCAACCTAATTCGATAAATTATAATGAGAAGTTCAATGCCGGATGTGGTCAGAATCAGTTCACGTGTATGTACAAGTCAATTCGGAGAATAACTATTAACTTTAAGCCAGATTAAACCAATTCGATGAACCACCTCCCCTTGTTACACAAATAATACTATGTCAGAATGCATGGACTATCGCAACAGTGGCTAATACCAATTTAACGTGTGGGAACTGTGCGAACTAACATCAAATCGGGACGTGGAATAAACCGGTATATAATAATGCCATTGATTCTGCGCTCAATTAGTGAGTACAGTCCGACCGCCCAAATGAATGGGTAGAAACAAACACTTAAAACAAAGCGCACGCATACGAATAGCTTCTAAACGCTGTGATCTCGTCAACAACCTCCGATAGCATCGAGGCGTAGCTGTGTGAATACGCACGCAGACAATGGATGTCGCGTGTGTGTGATTGAGTTAGCGCTGAACACCTCTTGTATAACTTGTTATTCGCCTTAATTCAGGTCGTAATCAGAGAGGGGTTGTCCTCAGTTTGGGACAGTTTCTGGAATACTTCTCTGTATTATGTATGGTGCCTTTGGTACTAATCGTTCTGTGGACGCACAACTTTAAATAGGGAAGTGAGGTCGTGATAGTAAACTGCTCCGTAGGAAGAACTGGTTTGTACTCACACGCAAACTCACACACACACACACACACACGCACACACACACACACACACACACACACACACACACACACACACACACACACACACACACACACACACACACACACACACACACACACACACACACACACACACACACACACACACACACACAAACACACACACACACACACACAAACACACACACACACAAACACACACACACACACACACACGTCACACACACGTCACGCACTCGCACACGCATGCACGCACATCACGTCATCCCAACTGTCTTGTTAGCGATGAAACAAAAGAAAATGTTAGTACAAAAAAGACATCTTTGGTTATATAATTAAAGCTAATTCACAAAAATGCAATTCCGGAATCGCCTTCCAAGTGCCTATATATATATATATATATATATATATATATATATATATATATATATATATATATATATATATATATATATATATATAAGAACAGCTCGGTCCTACATCATTTACGCACCACATTCACTCCGTCGGCTGTGCGGTATTCTACAACAGTTTACGAGAGGAACGATGTTCTCCCTGTAGAACTATAAGCGGATCTAGCGGGGGCATGGGGGGCACGTTCCCCCAAGACATTTGGAATTTCGCCTTCTGTACCTGAGCTACAGTGGCGTGCCCTAGACCTTTCGAATGTGCCCCCGTTACAAGATTTTATAATATTTAACAAGATTGCCACCCAGATAATTAACTCTAGATGGCAGGTGGACAAGGAAGCCTATTGTTGAGAGTCCAACCCTTTTAACTACATGTATCCCGCCCTTCTGAGGTATGTATTTTAAACATATTCACGGTACTAGCACCTACACAATCAACACATAATATGTTCCATTCATTTACAGTCCTTTGTGAAAATGAGAACTTTCATATATCTAATCTCTACTGCTCCTTTACTAATGCAATGTTATGTCCTCTAGTCCTACCTTTCTTAACCCAAAAAAACATATTTCTATAAATATTTTCATAACCATTCAATATTTTAAGAACTTCTATCTGATCTCCTCTCAATCTCCTGGTCTCTAGTGTTGTCAAATCACATTCTTTTAGGCGTATTTCGTAACTAAGATCCTAGTTTTGGTATAATTGTAGTTGCTCTTCTTTGTACTCTTTCTAGCATATCTATATCCTTCTTGCGATATGGCCTCCATACTTGTATACAATATTCTAAATGAGGCCTATCCAATGTTTTGTACAGCGGTATTATTAGTTTGTTTTTCCTTATATGCTATATTTCGCTTAATTAATCCAAGGATTTGATTTCCCTTTGAAGCTGCAGTTCCGCACTGCTCTGAAACCTTCATATCAGCACTAATGGTTAACCCTAAGTCCTTTTGTTTTAATGTAGTACTTAGTACAGTACTCCCGTTGTATATTGTGCATCTTCGTTCCCATGTCCTATGTGGAGCCATTTACATTTCCCAAAATTGAACAACATTTGCCAGTTTTCAGACCATTCGATCAACCTGCATGTCAAGATCCTCTTATAAATGCTGTTTATCCCTACTACGTTTAATCATTCAAAACACTTTGTATCACCGCAATCAACTACTACCCGTTGTTTTCTGTCAATCAGCTATTTTTGTATCAAGCTAATTATACCATTTCCTATTACATGGGCCTTAAGTTTAAGCAGTAATCTTTGCTGTGGCACTTTATCGAAAGCTTTCTGAAAATCAAAGTAGATGATATATACTGGTGATCCTTCGTCTACCGATGTATCTTAAAAAACATAACATATTTGTTAAGCATGACCTCGCTTTTAAAAACCCATGTTGAGTTGGGTTTATCAAGTTATGATTAACAAGAAAATCCGCCATGTGATCTTTAATTAGTATTTCTAAGTTACTTATGTTACGGCGGCGCAGCGACAAAAAAAGACAACGCTACCCAGCGAGAAGAAGGTGGAGTTACGTCGGCCGCGCAAGCGGCGAAATATTCTCAACAGCATTAGACCACTTACTTAAAGCTCGACCGCCAGCGCTAGTTCACAGGCTTACGTCTCACGTCTTATCGTATAATACTCATCAGCGCCTGGAAAACGGACACGTACCATGCAGCTTGGTCATGAACAATACCAGCCGGTTGAAGGCCATGATCGGGCTTGTAGCCACACAAGTGGACATCCACGCGTGACGTTTCTGGAACTATGGTACAATTTTCTCGTCGTTTTATCACGTCGATCAATCATGTTTATTCGCACGACACCGCACAATAACCCTCGCTTTCTTTGTTGCACAAACTTACAAAGGCGTATCGGGGACATTTATCTATGGCGCTTTAGCGTTTTGTTGTTAAACTGTACACATATAATCTATCAAACTAAAGGGTGACTAAGCTTTGTCCCCTTCCCCCTCCGAGATACGCCATTAATTTCGTTCTTATTTCCAGTGAAAGTTTACTACCATAATCATACATTACAAATGTTCTCCTCAGTTCCTCCCTGGCGTTTATACCTAAGCGTTAACTACATCTAGACCGTCCGCTTTTGATTGACTGTGGCGTAAGGTCTCGTTCACAATTGCCAACAATTTTACCAGTTTTGTACAAAGCGTACACAAGAACCGTAGTCACCAGCGTACACTTTGGAAACAGTCGTCGCATGTAAACTGCATAACGATGAGTGATGTAAATAAATATTTGATAACCTTATTATAATGTTTGTTATTACGTGTCCTCTGTGCGTTCCTTATTATAATGGTTGTTGTTACGTGTCGTCTGCGTGTACCTTATTATAATGATTGTTATTACGTGTCCTCTGCGTGTACCTAATTATAATTGTTGTTATTACGTGTCCTCTGCGTGTACCTTATTGTGTTAGTTGTTATTACGTGTTATCTGCGTTTACCGTGTCATAACACTGTTACATACCTACACGTGACATTCAATTTGGACATTTATCAACATTCTGAAGTAACCATTCACGAGGGAGGGGGTCTTATTGTACGCTCTGTTCGAGTAGGCATATGTTAAACAAATTGAACGACCCTGATGTGTTCCAGATATAACACAGAAGCTCGACGAAAGAGTAAGACAATCAGACGGCAAGAACGGATCTAGAGTTTGACCAACGGGAGCTCAGCCGCCCATTTCAAGAATCAATTGTATCCCTTGAGGCTCACAAAAAACTTCCAAATGTACAACCCGACTTCGAAGGTCAGAAAAGTCATTCAACATGACACCAATATATGGGGGCCTGCACCACCACATCAAGAGAATCCGCGCCTGGATGGCAGGCACCTAACGAGGAGTATTGCATGTCATCTCCTCAAATATGTCTTGCTCTGAAGCCATCACACAATCAGACTAAGCACACTCTAGGGAGATATTGTACAGTGCACAAATCACAATAGTACGAATGTGGCGTATATAACGATCAGGTTTTGCTATATCTTGTGTTTTATTAAAAAAGCACTCGTAATGGAAATATAGTTTTCACGTACCAACCCGAACCTACCGACCCGATTGCACCTATACACAGTTCTTGCCCTGCAATGAACACACGCAACATTAGGCCCACATTTGCACTGCAGCACACAATAACAGCGCATAGTTAGATAAAAGACAGATCACCAATGATATCATACTTGATGACTGGAAATAGCTGATTTGTGATTAGTAGGTTATGTCTGGAATGCAGGTGGCACGTAGCCAAATGTTTGCCTGTTTCAATAGCGCCATTCATCAGGAGTATTTGTGGGCGTCATTGCTGCTTGTAGATAATTACTACTTGCAGAGAATGTTTGACCCACGTATATTGTACAAATGTCTATGGACCTGCTAATGTCTCTAGTAGAACAACCCTCGAAGTGCCGCATTTTTCTTTGTCTCAACACTGAAGCTCTCACTGATCACGTGACATTGGATATCTTGCTCTGTCTTGCTTGTTAATATTGATAACTGAGGTGTATTGTAGAGTGTGATCACATACGATTGTGTAGCGGGATGTTTTCATGCGCGCGCGCGTGTATGTGTACGTGCGTACGTGTGCGTGTGTGTGGATGTGGATGTGCGCGCACGTCATTTCACGACGGCCTAACACTTGGTGTAAAGCTTATAGACCCCTTTAGACACACAGCTTATTGCGTGTTGGTTCCGGCCTTTTTCTTAACACCAGCTGTTTGGCATTCGTAAAGACAGTACTTGTTTTCTTGTTCGGTACTTCATCAAAAGGATATGTAGCCGTGCTACGGTCCTAATTGTATGTTTACGAGCCGACTACATCCAACGATGTCTACGGCCATTGTCTACTCACGATTCAACATTGACACAACGTGGAAAGCTCATTATATAAATAATATCGCACATTTCTCATGATATATATATCTGAATCAGTGTATGTATGTCTATATATATATATATATATAATATACATATATATATATATGTGTGTGTGTGTGTGTGTGTGTGTGTGTGTGTGTGTGTGTGTGTGTGTGTGTGTGTGTGTGTACACACACACACGCGCACACACACACGCGCACACACACACGTGCACACACACACGCGCACACACACACACGCACACACACGCACACACGCACACACACGCACACACACGCACACACACGCACACACACGCACACACACGCACACGCACATACACACTATTTATTTATAATCGATAAAATTGCGTGATTTGTTTTGTCAATAACTAATGTAGCACGACAACTCTGCGACAAAGTCCCGCCTTCCTTTCGTATAGTGGCGCCGCAAAGCGTGGTTGTACGTACCAAGTCCGTCCCTACAGGTGCATTTCAAACTTACAGTGACATACCTCACCTGTCATATTAATACGCTTGCACACATAACCAAACACGAACGCGTCTTTGCGATTCACTTATGATAAACTAACAGGAGTTTTAAGCCACGCCCCATTTACTGATCATTGGTCCTTCTAAAAATAAAAAAACGACTGCGCGCGCATGTACGTTTGTTTTTCGTTTGGCGCTGTTTGCGAAGTAGAATGTTGAATATTTAGACAGGGGAATGGCGTGCAAAACGGGCCCCCTGCCCAAAACGGGCCCCCAACGTTTGGCGTTATTGTACTATATACCAAGTAGCGTAATAGTGTAAATATCAGTATATTGTTAAGTTGCATGTATCACCCAACCATGATAATAAACCCCGTAGCGGGTGTCTCACCTATACTGAAAGGAGATCAATCAACCGAGTGAAAGTCGCTTAACTGAGAAAAGACATGCATCACCACGCTCAGGCCATACAAACGTCAACATCGATTGAGAACAAAATGTCACAAAAATCCTAAACGCGGTAGGAGCCTGCGATCAACCAGTGGAACTACACGGGAAGAGATCGTTCGCAATGTATATCGTAGCTTCGAAAACAAGCGAGACACCTGGATGCAGAAGCAATAATGCAACAACTGTTATCGGACAGTAAGAACGGGCAAAAAAGGATAAAATGTAACTAATATGCGCCATGTGTTTGCGAAATGTGTGATGACGTCTAAACAATACAAATGGATGCGCAGGGGGCCCGGTTTGGACGAATCTTTTAAGCAAGTCAAACATCGGGTGGTGTTCTAAAACATCCCGTAGATACAGTCATTTTAACAGAAATCTGCTACATTTTAACACATACGTAGTCAGATAAATGGAGAAGATGATTCTGTAGAGAGCAATTTGTTAGAATGAAAAATATCAACTTGATGACAAATCCGGCTTAAGGGGCCCGTTTTGCACGCCGTCCCCCTATCTGTTGAATATTAATGACATTGTCGGATAACGAATTGTGAACTGGAGCGAAGTTTTGAGAGCAAGTGGTGCAATGCCTTTGTATCGCGATAAATGTACATGACTAATTGTGTGCATCGTGCATTTAAAAGTTTAGAGTATATTATAAGTTTAGTACGTGCGACGCTACAGCGTACACCTTTTTTCCTCAAAATCAAACGTTTTCATATTTTTATATCCTTAGCGGTGATAATTAAACTATGCTTAATTTTAAGAAAATGTACCCAAAATGTTAACACATCCTTGTGCCAGGGATTGGTTCTCTAACGAAATACAGTTGGTTCAAAGAATAAAGTGAATAATAGCTGACTTTTATCTATTTAGTAATTTTGCTAACAGCATATTTACATTTACAAAAATGTAAAAATGTGTAAATAGTCATGTTGCTGACATTCTACGTAAGCGTCGGAACTTCAATATATATATATATATATATATATATCATGAAACTTATTTTGTTCCTTATTTCACGATATTATCAAATCCTTCGATATTGGCAATTTCGTACTTGAATTAAAAGTATTGACAGGTTCTCCTTTCGCGGTGAATACAGCGTGATCCACAACAAAACAACTGTGTTGCACATCGACCGATAGTGCCAATGCTTGTGTTACAAAAGTATTTTGTCGTTCCAGAATATTAAAAATACCAAATTTGTTTCACCCATATTTGCTTGTCACTTTCAACTTGGGAACCATAAACAACTACAATTATGACTTTCAGAACATCGATTACAGTGTAGAACAAAACATAACACCATGCTAACAGATACGACGGGAAACATTTGTTGGAACCAGCTGAGCCGGTTGTGCGATTCACTTATTATGGAAAACTAACAGGCGCTTTTAAGCCACGCCCAGCGCGCTCGTGATTGGTCGCAAGGGCAAGGAGCGTTTGACACATGTGTCGCGCGCGTTTCATTTTGTTTTTCGGGGGTGACGTCAGGGCTTGTTTTATGTTAGCTAGGGGCTATATGTACACAGACTAATTTTACGAACAGGTAGGCAGGGCCCTACGTATACGTACGTTCATCCAGATTATATTATTTACCGTTAAATTTAGACTGATACTGATTAGGACAGTCGCGAAATCCATTAATTGTAAATGTTGTCATACTGTTATCTTAACACGAAGCAAATAAGTGTGGAACAGCAATTACCTTTGCATTTATATAATACAATTCTAGGACATGCACAAAACTAATAACTAATTAATCTGACTTTAATCGAGCTAGCATATTATGGAAGACTATTCTCAATATAGTAATATAATCGCGATCTTCAAGCTTTATTATGAATATTTGCGATGGGATGGGTGTAAAATTATTGGAATGTTGTTCATTTGGAAGACAAATATATGTCGAAATATTTATATATGCTAGCCAACTAATGTGTTGTAAGTTGTATTTAGCACAAACAATCTACAAACTGCCAAAACACATATTTGGTGCTAAAATAATTGAGATTTGTTTAAAGTTAGTTAAAAATATTTTTGCAAAAAATAATAAATGTGTTCTAGTAGATGTATAACATAATGTATATTGAACATAATCCTGCAAGAAGTATGATATATTCGTTCACTCACGTACCCATTTGACATGATTACTGAGCTCGACTCCACTGGGCTTTTGTTTACACCCGTGTGCCCATGCAGACATTGAGAAATGTAAGCATGCATATTTAGCTATAATTAAATATGTATATATCACATGGTAAATGGGCTGCACTTTGCTCAGTTCGTAAAGTGAAAGAGTCTCAGTAATGGTGCATAATGGCAATCCCGTTTATTTAAAGGAAAACAAAAGGCAACGTTGTGGTGTTAAGCACCTAAAAGAGTTAGCACAAAATAACCATTTGCATATACAATCACAATTTTCAGTTCAGTGGTTTACTCGGAATGTTGTCTTAAAGTGGAAGATTCTAACGAAATCTGCGATAACATGTAGACTGCCATCTTACTGATGATGCGTTCATTTGACCGAAAGCAACCAATCAACGAGCAGCATTATTTTTGCCGTGTACGACACACTGTCTTGTGTAGTTCGCGTAGTTGGTTCATGTTCATGGGATGCGGTTTGTTATATTAGTATAAGTTGAGCTTACCAGTGAAAACGTGACTTGCAATGTGCCATACTGCTCTACATACGGTTGTAACAATAGTACAGCGAAGGATAATGAGCCAGGAAATACAACGCACTATGTTCAGATCATTTTGAAGAAACATGCTTCGAAGGAAATCTATATCGTCAGTTAATGACACAAGATCCGACAAAACGTCGCCGATGTCGATGTGTGAAGCCAGGTGCAGTGCCTACGATATTTAGTCACAGATATAACACAGAAGCTCGACGAAACAGTAAGACAATCAGATGGCAAGAACGGATCTAGAGTTTGACCAACGGGAGCTCAGCCGCCCATTTCAAGAATCAATTGTATCCCTTGAGGCTCACAAAAAACTTCCAAATGTACAACCCGACTTCGAAGGTCAGAAAAGTCATTCAACATGACACCAATATATGGGGGCCTGCACCACCACATCAAGAGAATCCGCGCCTGGATGGCAGGCACCTAACGACGCATATTTTCGATGTACGTAATCACCACCCATGGCTTGTGAGGTTGATATCATTTAGAAGACTATGGTAATGTTTTTACTAATACTTTCTGTATCTCTTGTAGTCACACTGACTTGTTTGGTGTCAAAAGAAAAGGCCAGTGCTGCACTGCAGGAAAGTGCCAAATTGGAGACAGGAGACCTTCATACCACGCTCTCGCCGTCGCTTGTTGAGGACTGCGTCTCTGTCAACAGTGTCAGAGAATGGTTTACACCAGCAGCTTGGCGACAGGTGCAGCGGATGGTGGTTGCCCTGAAGAAGAAACCACTGTGGCATTGTGGCAAGTGCCAGGAAGAGATTGAAGAGGAGTGTGATAGTTGTGTGTTCTGCGACCGCTGTTTGACATGGCTGCATTACAGGTGCACAAAGCCGAAGATGAGAAAACCACCTGCATCGACCTACTGGTTCTGTAGCCGCTGTAAGGCCTCGTGAGATGTGTCTTGCAACTGTCTTAACCAGCCATTTGTACTTGTTGCTGTAGTTTGCTGGTAATGGTGATTTGTAATTAATGAGTAGTGTGATTTGTACTATTTGAATAATATTTGTAACGAAGGCCTATTTGTAATATAGTGACCGACTTACTACGTACTGTTGATTTTCATCATCATCAACATATCCGGAACTTGAAGGCTACTGTATGTTTTTGTCAAAACTGTTGCATGTATCATTTATTCTATTTTTGAAGCAGTCATTATGACAATCTTGTTTGTCAGTGTATCTGCATTAGTATACAGGGCTGTGAGAAGATCTAGTCACTCATTTGTTGGGACAGGGGTGGGGGTTTCTTAACGGTTATCAGCAGCTGGTTGTTTTGGTACTGTGGTTTGTGCAAGGGTTTTTTCTGTACAATACACATCTGTGATGTATGTTATTCATTTTCCCAACATTTCGTTTTAGTTTTTACTCTGGTTGCTGGTAATTGTGATATAGTGACTTTTGTACGTATTGTTGATGTTCTCAACATTTTGTTTTACTCTGGTTGCTGGTAATTGTGATTTGTATAGTGAGTAGTAATAAAATGGTGGCAACTTTTGGTACACTACGTTGATATCACTTGTTTGATATTTGGCGGTTACTTTGCACATATTTCAGTGAAACCTGGCAATATACTGAGACATACTTATTACGAAACCTATTATACATAACTATTGATAAAGTTCTTCCCAGTCATACAAATAAATTTGTGAACGGTCCGTTCACAGTAAAACAATTAACTGAATGAATCTATCCATTAAATTCGGGTATCGCATGGCGTCCGGCAGTCAATATGTGTGCCGGAGCTATAGCAGGTTCGTACGGCGTCCGGCAGTCAGTGCCGGAGCTGTAGTCGCACGGCGTCCGGCAGTCAATATGTGTGCCGTAACTATACTAACTATCGGTGGCGGACCTATAGTAGATTCGCACGGCGTTCGGCAGTCAATATGTGTGCCGGAGCTATAGCAGGTTCGTACGGCGTCCGGCAGTCAGTGCCGCAGCTGTAGTCGATTTATACGTTTTCCGGCAATCTGCCGGAGCTACAATCACTGTCCGGTAGGCGCCACTGTTGCTATAGTTTACCGGTAGTTTCGCATTGCGCATGCGCAAATGAAGTGCCGGAGCTATAGCTACTTTACAGTACGTCCGGGTCCGGACCAATAGCAACGGCTTATATTTTATTCATAAGAGCCAATGTCAACTTTGGGCAGAAAAATTGCAGTATATAAAGTTAAAATAATAAAGTATAAAAGTTAAAGTTAAAATAATCTATCTACCTGCTGCCATGTGTTTAAAAAGTAGTACTGCCACATATTGTTCATACATGCATAGCCATTACTGCGAATGTGAAGAGTGTCGATGGGGATAGAACAAAAGGGAGTTAATTCCTGCTTATTTTCTATCATAGCTCTGCCCTGTACAATGTTGGTTCACATGAATCATGGAACCATTCAACTACATTTATTTTAAAAAGTGAGGGTATAATCATGGGTGGTATTCGAAAATGGACATGTCAAAGTTCAAAAACTGAGTCCAGTGGCACTGAGAGTGAGATCTAACTAAGTTAAAAGTCAACCAATCCCAAATGTAAGACAAGTGACGTGTCCCGGCCCGAGCGATCATCTCTCGCTGTTCATACGCAGCCCGGAACTTAGGCTCATCGGTTATTTAAACAATAAACTAAACAGATTAATAATTACCTTCACCAACAGCGTTGCTGTCGAGTAGCAACCGCCTCCTGGCAGCATACATATTCAGTTCTTGTTCCTGAACAAGGAGATCGCTGCGGCATTTTCCACACCGACACCAGTCAATTTCATCTCGGCATGGTATGCGCCTCGACATTTCCACTGCCCGTGGGCCTTCCTGTTCGTGCCCACCGGCACGCGCCTCTGCCCTATCTTCCAACAAAGGCCCTTGTTTTTGTGGTTCAAACCGGTAACCAGTTGTTTCGAAATCGATTTGGTTTTCGTCATCTTCCGAAGAATTGGAAAGCCATCTTATTTACACAGTCACAGCGCATGCGCACATAGTTTAATTGGTAAACTTACCATAGCGCCACCTAACGGAGTTGGGAACAACTAGTATGCAGAAAATTTACGAAGCGAGTTACGACAGTGTGACGTCACTTTCTTCTAACAATGGCGTAGTCCATAGAAATTCGGTAGTTGTGTGTTCAAAAATGTTTTCCTGGTAAACCGCTGACGTTAAAAATGTGATTGTAGTTGGAAATTGTTAGTTTGTATTAACACTTTTAGATGCTTAACACCAAAACGTTGCCTTTTGTTTTCCTTTAATAAAACATTTGAAAACGTCTGGACTGTATTAACCATACCAAAATTATATTACATGATCATTGTGTGTGTGTGTGTGTGTGTGTGTGTGTGTGTGTGTGTGTGTGTGTGTGTGTGTGTGTGTGTGTGTGTGTGTGTGTGTGTGTGTGTGTGTGTGTGTGTGTGTGTGTGTGTGTGTGTGTGTGTGTGTGTGTGTGTGTGAATGTGTGTGTGAGTGTGTGTGAGTGTGTGTGTGTGTGTGTGTGTGTGTGTGTGTGTGTGTGTGTGAGTGTGTGTGTGTGAGTGTGTGTGGGTGGGTGTGCGTGCATATACGTGCGTGTGCGTGCGTGTGCGTGCGTGTGCGTGCGTGTGCGTGCGTGTGTGTATGTTTGTTTGTGTGTGTGTTTGTGTGTTTGTGAGTGTGTGTGAGTGTGTTTGTGAGTATGTGTGCGTGTGCGTGTGCGTGTGCGTGCGCGTGATAGTGTATTATTAATGCATGGTGATATGCGATGCTTACGAAAAAAAATGGCTACTAGCGTCAATTTGCAATAACATGTGTTTCACTCGCTAGGTGATGCCACTGTATCAATGTTACCCCCACGTTATGGTTACCACCCAACCACCCATGCGTATTATTCTTTCCATTTGTGAACGCTTTGTGCGACCATCCATAAACATGCTTTGTTAAAGACACAAGGTATGATTGTTTATATCGCAAAATACGGAATACAAAGTATCTCTTCCATTATGTGGACTGCCCATTTGTGATTTAGTGAACCACAATAGTCGTAACGGAATGTGATTGTTATATGTTCAAGATTATCGACCTTACCAATCAGCACGCATTGTAAACATGGCATTATATCCGAAATAATCAAACTAAACAAACAAGGTCAACTTGTATGAAATAACATTGGTTCAGTAGATTACATTTGGCAGGTCAATATGTTAATATACATATCGTTTCTTATATATATATATATAATTATATTTGTATGTATATATATATATATATATACATACAGTTCGGATACGTAGTAGCTTTACAAGAACGCACATTTTTGATTGTGACGTACTGGATACGTCAAATCGCCACTGCCTTAGAATTCTATCTAATGCGAATCTCACTGGTGAAGTCAGGAAAGAGCATATATTTTGCTAGACACATGCCGATTTCTCACATGTCAGAAATGTATTTGATGCGAAGCTCACTGTTAAAGTCAGGAATGACGACATCTCCAGGGCTAGCCACACGCCCAGTCCGCACATATAGGTCAGACAGCTACGCTTCACGCAGGCCACATTCGCTATTGTGTACATATACCTCCGTCTGCAAACGCTTTGATGCACACTTTTCACCACGTAAGACAAAGTGTCCAGACCAGAACTCCAACGCCAGGGGTCGCTGCTGCTGACTATGTCAGTGCCAGCCAGCAGTACTCCCTGGGTGATCGCTTTGCGAAACTGATTTTAAGCTCAGCCTATGAAATCGCTCACTAGATCAATGGTTGGTCAGGTGATCATAATAAAACTCATTTCACCCAACCGTGGCTCGTGTTACATGCAATGTTTAGGAATTAGGAAGTAGAAGCACTGATTCGAATACATAATACCGTTCAGCTGCTCGTGCTAATGGGCGAACGGGTCATTATGTTGGCTCCTTACTAATGGGATTCCCAGCAGTCGTTTATCCGTCTTCAAATTAGGGCGTGCATTTGCGCTGTTCTCACGGGTGACGCAATCGCGACTGTCTAAGTCAATTACTAATTTGACTCAGCTAACTTCCGCACTTAGAGTTGGACCTCTGCCAGGGCTAGTTTTGCAAGGCAAACCGCCCTGGCTTGCGAGGATGGTCCAGGCTATCGAAGAGCGCCGTGCATTCCAAATACGAGGAATTGTTTGATTCGGTATGTATGTAAACGCAGTATTAACGACGCCAGGTTCTGCGGTGTTATGGTCGACTGTGCAAATGATGCTGCAATTCGACTTCTTCAGTTAAACCTCAACTTCTGTCAATGTCGTTTGGCTATCTGCTAGCGTCACTGCCGGTGTCACTTCGTTCTGGCGTTTTTTTCTGAAATACGAATGGCAGTGGTGAAGTAGTCCCCAGAAAAGTTATTGATTAGTAGACGTATGCCTTATGCTAATTAACCAAAATATCTTAACCACTTGTATCAACGGTTTAATGGGATAAACAGAACTAATTATGAGAACATACAAGTGATGAGAATTTACGTCATTACAATGACGGGAGGTATTTAATATGAGAAACACGTTTAGATGAGGCATGTGGATATAAAACAAACATATATATGGGACCAATAAAGAAAATATACACATTAAGATGGGACCTATAGAGATGAGATATCTATCTACGTGGGCCTATGAAAATAAAACAAATATATATATACATTGATTTTATATTGTAAATACGACGTAAACTATAATTATTTAGACGATGGCACCTTTAATTTCATTGCTGCTGTCGGTAACACAAACTGCAGTCAGATTATTAGCTGGTATTAATAGAAAATATTTCTATTTAATATGAGAATCACGTTTAGATAAGTCATGTGGATATAAAACAAACATATATATGGTACCAATAAAGAAATTATACACATTAAGATGGGACCTCTAGAGATGAGATAACTATCTAATTGGGCCAATGAAGCTAAAACAAATATATAGATGTATATATATATATATATATATATATATATATATATATACTTGATAGAAGGAGCTACAAGTGTTGGTTCGAATGCCGATGCTTTCGAGTTGATATTATAAATATTACGTGAAATATAATTATTTAAACGATGGCACCTTTAATTTAATTGTTGCTGTCGGTAACACAAACTTCAGTCAGATTATTAGCTGGTATTAAAAGAAAATATTTGTTATTATACTTTGAGGGTCAACTTAGTGGCACATCTACTCTAACCACGTGACTCACTTGAGGGATGCAGGGATAATGAAGGCGCCAGCCAGTACAACCACGGCCAGGAGTAGACCGAACGTTGCACCTGCAAGAACAAAACATAATTAAAGTTCCATTCTGATATCGTCCATCTGATCAATACAAATTTCCAGAGAATCATCATGCGCCATACATGACGTGTCACGTTCCTTAACACCATACGAGTTTTTTCTCATATTATATGCAATTTTTGAAAGAAAACGGCTCGAAAACGAAATATTATTTCCACGTGACATGTACGTTTATTATTCCGTTGGCCGGACATGGTGATGACAAAGCAAAATTTACCGAATAACATAAAATGCCAAAGAGATGTATATAGTAGCAAGTATAATCAAATAAGTACTGTACATGTTCTGGATACGGTTTCTTAAAAACAGCTAAAAATTGTAGTTTAACCAATAATGCAAAGTTAACAGCCTTCTTACGATATATTTTATGTGATACCGTTCGCCCGCACTTGGCAATATTATATTCACTTTATTGATATTGTCGTGATGGTGTTATTTGTCTTTGTTTATTAACAATATCATAATTATTATTGATTACTTTAAACTGATTGTTTATTATTTATTTATTAGTGTTATTATAAAGCACAGCTCTCCCTCTCCCTCTTCCCCTCTCCCTTCTCCCCTCTCCCCTCTCCCCTCTCCCCTCTCCCCTCTCCCCTCTCCCTTCTCCCCCTCTCCCCCTCCCCCGCTCCCCCTTTAACCTCCCTCTTCATGCATTTCTGAACGATTCTGGCATCTTGCGCCTTTGAGCGCGTGTTTTCGAGGATTTAATCACTTTAGAAGTTATTATTATTTTATTACGAACTAACCAAAATGAATGTTGCTATTCAGTCGGCCAAATTATAAAAACAAAGGTAAGTGTAGGTAGGTCCTAATCCGAAAATACTAGATTTTTTTTTACAAAAAAGGGAGAAATGTTAGCAGCACGGATATGTTTTTTTAAACATAAAATGACGCCAGATCAGAAAACTCCTGAACCCACCGACAATTGCATTGTCTGAAACGCCATTAGACGTTAAGGAAGAAAACGAGCCCGTGTTCGACGTAGTAACGCCGCTTGGTGACTTCCTAGTCGTCGCTGTCGTCGTAGTTGAAGCAGTGTCGCCAGGTGTCGCGTTGTCGTCGTCGACGGACGGTGTGTTAGTGTCCGTGTTTGCGGTGACTGTAGCTGTGCTGGCTGTTTTGGTTGTGGTGGAAAATTTGGTAGTAGTAGTAGTAGTTGTTGTGTCGACAGGTGTGGGAGTGGTAGTAGTGGCGGCAGGTGTAGTAATTGCAACGACAGGTGTGGTAGTAGTATCGACAGGTGTGGTAATAGTATCGACAGGTGTGGTAGTAGTATCGACAGGTTTAGGAGTAGTATCGACATATGTGGTAGTTGTGGCGAGAGGTGTCGTAGTTGTGGCGACAGGTGTGGTAGTTGTGGCAACAGGTGTGGTAGTTATGGCGGCAGGTGTGGTAGTTGTGACGGCAGGTGTGGTAGAAGTGGCGACAGGTGTGGTAATAGTGGCAACAAGTGTGGTAGTAGTGGCGACGGGTGTGGTAGTAGTGGTGACAGGTGTGATAGTAGTGGCGCCAGGTGTGGTAGTAGTGGCGCCAGGTGCGGTAGTTGTATCAGCAGGTGTTGTAGTAGTATCAACAGGTGTTGTAGTAGTATCGAAAGGTATTGTAGTAGTACCGACAGGTGTGGTAGTAGTATCGACAGGTGTAGTAGTTGTGGCGACAGGTGTGGTAGTTGTGGCGACAGCTGTGGTAGTTGTGGCGGCAGGTGTAGTAGAAGGGGCGACAGGTGTGGTAATAGTGGCGACAGGTGTGGTAATAGTGGCGACCAGTGTGGTAGTAGTGGCGACGGGTGTGGTAGTAGTGGCGACGGGTGTGGTAGTAGTGGGGACAGGTGTGATAGTAGTGGTGACGGGTGTTGTAGTAGTGGCGCCAGGTGTGGTAGTAGTGGTGACAGGTGCGGTAGTGGTATCAACAGGTGTTGTAGTAGCATCGACAGGTATTGTAGTAGTATCGACAGGTGTGGTAGTAGTATCGACAGTTGTGGTAGTACTATCGACAGGTGTGGTAGTAGTGGCGACTTGTGTGGTAGTAGTGGCGACAGGTGTGGTAGTTGTGGCGTCATGTGTGGTAGTAGTGGCGACAGGTGTGGTAGTAGTGGCGACAGGTGTGGTAGTAGTGGCGACAGGTGTGGTAGTAGTGGCGACAGGTGTGGTAGTAGTGGCGACAGGTGTGGTAATAGTGGCGACAGGTGTGGTAGTAGTGGCGACAGGTGTGGTAGTAGCGGCGACGACAAGTGTGGTAGTAGCGGCGACGACAAGTGTGGTAGTAGTGGCGACAAGTGTGGTAGTAGTGGCGACAGGTGTGGTAGTTGTTGCGACAGGTGTGGTAGTTGTGGCGACAGGAGTTGTAGTGGTATCGACTGCTCTGGTAGTGGTATCGTCAGGTGTGGTAGTGGTGTCGACAGGTGTGGTAGTAGTGGCGACAGGTGTGGTAGTAGTGGCGACAGGTGTGGTAGTTGTGACGGCAGGTGTGGTAGTAGTGGCGACAGGTGTTGTAGTAGTGGCGACAGGTCTGGTGGTAGTAGTATCGACAGCTGTGATAGTTGTATCGACAGGTGTGGTAGTTGTTGCGACAGGTGTTGTAGCAATGGCGACAGGTGTGGTAGTAGTTACGACAGGTGTGGTAGTGGTATCGAGAGGTGTGGTAGTAGTGGCGACAGGTGTAGTGGTAGTAAGGACAGGTGTGGTAGTGGAATCGACAGGTATTGTAGTAGTATCGACAGGTGTGGTAGTACTATCGACAGGTGTGGTAGTAGTGGCGACTTGTGTGGTAGTAGTGGCGACAGGTGTGGTAGTTGTGGCGTCATATATGGTAGTTGTGGCGACAGGTGTGGTAGTAGTGGCGACAGGTGTGGTAGTAGTGGCGACAGGTGTGGTAATAGTGGCGACAGGTGTGGTAGTAGTGGCGACAGGTGTGGTAGTAGCGGCGACGACAGGTGTGGTAGTAGTGGCAACAGGTGTGGTAGTTGTTGCGACAGGTGTGGTAGTTGTGGCGACAGGAGTTGTAGTGGTATCGACTGCTCTGGTAGTGGTATCGTCAGGTGTGGTAGTGGTGTCGACAGGTGTGGTAGTAGTGGCGACAGGTGTGGTAGTAGTGGCGACAGGTGTGGTAGTTGTGACGGCAGGTGTGGTAGTAGTGGCGACAGGTGTTGTAGTAGTGGCGACAGGTCTGGTGGTAGTAGTATCGACAGCTATGATAGTTGTATCGACAGGTGTGGTAGTTGTTGCGACAGGTGTTGTAGCAATGGCGACAGGTGTGGTAGTAGTGGCGACAGGTGTAGTGGTAGTAAGGACAGGTGTGGTAGTGGAATCGACAGGTATTGTAGTAGTATCGACAGGTGTGGTAGTACTATCGACAGGTGTGGTAGTAGTGGCGACTTGTGTGGTAGTAGTGGCGACAGGTGTGGTAGTTGTGGCGTCATGTATGGTAGTTGTGGCGACAGGTGTGGTAGTAGTGGCGACAGGTGTGGTAGTAGTGGCGACAGTTGTGGTAGTAGTTGTGACAGGTGTGGTAGTAGTGGCGACAGGTGTGGTAGTAGTGGCGACAGGTGTGGTAGTAGTGGCGACAGGTGTGGTAGTAGTGGCGACAGGTGTGGTAGTAGTGGCGACAGGTGTGGTAGTAGCGGCGACGACATGTGTGGTAGTAGTGGCGACGACAGGTGTGGTAGTAGTGGCGACAGGTGTGGTAGTTGTTGCGACAGGTGTGGTAGTTGTGGCGACAGGAGTTGTAGTGGTATCGACTGCTCTGGTAGTGGTATCGTCAGGTGTGGTAGTGGTGTCGACAGGTGTGGTAGTAGTGGCGACAGGTTTGGTAGTAGTGACGACAAGTGTGGTAGTTGTGACGGCAGGTGTGGTAGTAGTGGCGACAGGTGTTGTAGTAGTGGCGACAGGTGTGGTGGTAGTAGTATCGACAGCTGTGATAGTTGTATCGACAGGTGTGGTAGTTGTTGCGAGGGGTGTGGTAGTAGTGGCGACAGGTGTAATGGTAGTAAGGACAGGTGTGGTAGTGGAATCGAGAGGTGTGGTAGTAGTATCGACAGGTGTGGTAGTTGTGGCGACAGGTGTGGTAGTTGTATCAATAATTGTGGTGGTATCGAGCGAGGTAGTTGTAGCTGCGAGTGTGGTAGTTGTCGTGGGTGGTGGTGTAGTAGTAGTTGTTGTTGTCGTCGTAGTTGTAGTAGTTGTTGTTGTCGTCGTAGTCGTTGGTGGGGGTGTGTTATCACAAACTACATCAACATATCCGCCCCCGTTAGCATCTGAAAGTTCATCAAACACATCTGGTCAAAACAAACAAACATTAACTCACGCATACGCATACGCACACGCACACGCACACGCACACGCACACGCACACGCACACGCACACGCACACGCACACGCACACGCACACACACACACACACACACACAAACAAGCACACACACACACACACGCACGCACGCACAAACGCGAACATACGCACACACGCTCTTAAATACCCGGTTATAATTTAGTTAGCTCTGTGTGAATTTCGCACAAGGCGATCAAAGACAACGCGCTGTTACCTGAAGCCGAGAAGACGTATTTTTCGGTGCCTTTTGGCACCGTCCCTGCACCACCGCCGCCACTGAACGTGATCGTTATGGGATCAATAACATGAACGTAATATGCTTTGGGAGTCATAGGGCTTTTCGTAAAACAAACGGACTTGTCGACACCGTTGCAGCTCAAATATGCGCAGACATCCTGCAAATATAATATCATTTCATTAGTGAAAAGAAATAGCGGTAGCATGCTACTGGGTGCGCATGTAAACCTAAAACCTAATTATGATTCGTTATTTAGATTAGACACGTAACAAACTAAAATATAATATTATAATAAATAAATATATACATATACACATTATGTGTAGCAAACTGATCTTGCCCAAATAGATACAAACACTCATTCGTGCCACTGTCCATTAAACAACTTAATTCATGCTGCCTGCTCCCACAGTGACACTTGTCGTTTTAGAATAAGTAATAGTAAGTAATCTGCTGTTTTTATCGAATGGATTTATGGTTTTATGTACATATTGCAGTCATGTCTGTTCTCACCCGAGATAAATTTATCAACTACATAGTTGAGACAATAAAGCATTATCTGATCTTATCTGATCTTATCTTATCCCATTTGTTGTACCGCATCACATTGTATGCTTACATGTTGTACGTTGGTTAGCATAAATATTTCCACATATATCCTTCTTCCAAATGTCTCAGGTGAGCAACATTCTAATAAATTTACACCCATCCCATCTCACAGCTTCATACAAAAAATTGAAGACGCGCCGCGACCTACGATCTGCCGATCGCGCTTTGCTAGCCGTTCCGCCGTTAATTCTCTCGCGAGGGGCCAACTCTCTGGAACGCGCTACCCGAGGACCTGCGTCTGACCGAGTGCTTAAACAAATTTAAGGCTCCTTGAATGTAGTGATGATCCGGTTTCTTGATTATTCATGTTTAAGATATTTACCTCTCAAGAATTTGGTTTTGGTTTTTCTTCTGTATAATTTCGGCCGCATCTTGCGGCCTTAATTCCTTCTTCAGCAGACTGAATTTAGGATCGTGTCACATGACCTGCGTCATGTGACACAACGTGGAGCTTGACTGGCGGGAGTTCCTAAGTAGAGCAGTTCACACACCATCTGAATTCAGTGGACAACAACATCACGTTCACAATAGAACCAGAACATGACAACACCTTAGCCTTCTAGACACATGTATATGTCTGAAGTACGATGGATCAACCAAGGTCAAGGTATTTCGGAAGGCAACATACACATACCAATATTTGAACTGGGATTCGAACCACCCATTAGAACACAAACGATCAGTGGTGAGGACACTCTTCCAAGGGGCAGAAAGGTTGGTAACTGAAGAGGAGGGTAAGATCAAAGAGGTGGAACACATAAAGAAAGTCCAAAAAATTAACGGTTACAAACCTTGTATGTTTAACACCACACAACCAAGGCGAAATAAGGAGAACGTCAACACCAAAGAAACCAACAGAAGACAACATGCCAGAGGTCTACCCTATATCAGTAAGCTGTCTGAACAATTGGCAAGGATTTTCAAGTCCTACCACATTCCTGTGTACCACAAACCGGTCAAGACCCTTAGGTCCCTGTTGGTACATCCAAAAGACAAAACAGACAAGACTGCAAAGTGTGGGGTGGTATATGACATCCAATGGCCAGAATGCGACCAACTCTACACAGGAGAAACAGCGAGGGCAGTTGGCACACGATTTAAAGAACATCTATCGTGTCGCCAACCCCTATCTGCGATAAGTGAACACAAGTTGAACACAGGCCACCAGAGTTCAATGACAGATGTAAAAATCTTGGACTTCGAGGAGAACTAGCATAGGAGAAAGATTAAGGAGGCCATTAACATATACAGGGAAAAGCTTTCACTGAACAGAGACTTTGGCCAGGAGCTCCCGCCAGTCATGCTCCAGCTTGTGCCACATGACGCAGGTCATGTGACACGACCGTAAATTCAGTCTGCTGAAGAAGGGCGCGAGATGCGGCCGAAATTACACAGAAGAAAAACCAAAAACCTTTCTTGAGAGGTAAATATACTAAAAAAACATTGAAGGCTCGTCTTCAGACTCATTATTTCAAACTTGCTTTTAATGTCTAGTTCTCTGTGCCATTCACTTTCCACATCATGGCATTTATTATTACAATCATTTTATACCAGCTTATTAATTTTATTGTTTATTCATTAATATTATATTGTCAAAATTTATTTATTGATCATTATTATTTTATGTACGCCTTGATATATTTTGCTATCATTTTGTACTATTATACTAGCTTATTATTTTAGTTGTTTATTCATTAATATTTTATTGTCAATTTATTTATTTATTATTATTATTATTTTATGTACGCTTTGATATATTTAGCTTAGGTTTGTTTAGTACGTTTATATTTTAATGCAGTTATATACGTTTAATTTAATTATCTACATTTTAATAGCTATTAGTAAGTCTTAATATTTCATTGTTGACACTCTTGAACTGCTTATGCTCGAGCAGAAACAAAAGACTAAGTGTGAATAAGCATGATATAAATACGAAACAAGAACAAATTTAACTAAACAAAGTGCAATCGATGTCTCGCGCAACGGTCGGACTGCTAACTGATATATTTAGTCGCCAAAGTACAACAAAAACGGGCTCATTTTGGTGGCTAAGTCGGTAGCGTGTCGAGCAGCTATTTTAGGGAGCTCGCTTTGAATCCCGCTGAGTACTCGAAACTTTTGTTTATTTTCATTTAGTTTAAGATTAATTTTTATTATGTATAATACTATTTCGGGCACTATTTTGTAATTTCATTCCGTTCTCGAAAACATACATAGTATATAAACATTATGGGGGGTAAAAGTGCTAACTGGCAGTGAGCAGTCATGACGCGATTCTGAGCCAGACTATATTCCTCGCGAAGTCACGCAGCCAGGCGTGAATCGGTTAAGCGAGAATAATTAACGGCCGGAACTGCATTATTTAACAACTGCAGTATTTTATTCTACACCGCCAAGGGTCATTGCTAGGATACGTGACCGGATTGGACGTAATCGCTAATAGTCTCAATGGAATGAGACGACCTACCTTTTTAGGGTTCAGTGAGCTGGCGGCATTGTGATCTACGCGCATTTGACCATTTCCGTTCCTAGTGACCGTGCATTTACAATGAGCATTCGTATCAGAAGTCTTCTTCATGGAGATCTTCACTGATGTAACACGGGTAGCTTTTCCGTTGCACATGTTAATCGTTGTCGCTGTCCAATGCACAAAAACATATCATCAAGACAGTTTATCACAATACTCGCAGGTTTAAAATAATATATAATTACAATTTTGTTTTGAATAGCGCCATTTATGTGTGGAACCAGCCCATTCTTATAGGCGCATACACATCAAATAAAACATAATATGTGGAATCATAATAAGAAGATAACAGTATTATCATATATATTTAAATATTATATCAACATTAATAAAGAGTTAAAGATATAATAAATAACAAAAATGTATGACAAATGTATGGCATCGTTGAAATGAAGAAGTAAATATTTACAATATCATAATAATATTAACAAAAATATATAACAAATAAACAGAAAAATTTAATACGTAATCATCAGCACTGTTCTAGTATGTCATATTTTTTCTTAAATTATTTTGAACTGAAACTAGCCTAATTAATTAATTGACTATTAAATGCAATTTGGCGGGTAGTATACCATCATCCAATTTACATTAATATTAAGAACCTTGCATGAAAAACGGAACAAACTGCACCGGCTTAAACTAATCGCAACAAAATGACATCCATGCGAAAATGTGTACGGCTTAGTTTCATTCAAATAAGATATTAAGGGCTTACACTTGTATATCGCATTAAACATTTGAAGAAAAAAACTAAGTTACTATATCTAGACATGAGTCTAACATTGCGGAACATGAAGGTTTCATCGGTGTATTTAAATCAATAAAATTAAAGTATATTTGCCAAAAGAAACGAATCATAATAGTATGTTTTACCTGTGCGTGTCGGACTGTATATCCAACGTCAGATACAATATATGGTTGCATTGCTACGAAAACTGCCGTTTTGGGTGAATCTCCCAAAACGAATTGTGAATACGTCTAAATAGTGTTGATTCTAGGTCTTCGAAATGTAATTATTGGACATGAAGCCATTTTACATATAATTATTAGTTGGTGTCATGATAACGTTTAGTGTGGTCCATTTTGCAGGCAGTGAAGCTTACCATAGATAGATACTATAACAACACAACACATTCTCGTCCGTAAGGAAAATAGAAGGACTCGGGATAATTCATTGTCGATAAAATGTCTAAATCACCGTGATAAGTCTAGTAGAAGCTAACAGAAACGGAACTGCAGTATCGTTGTTGTAAATGGTGCCTACCTGAGTCGGACACGCAGCACAAGTGTAACAGTACCACGAATGTCAGCGCAGTAGTCTGTCGTAGCCAGGCCATGATCTCGATAACGATCTCGCCTTGTGGTGATCTCGATGAAGATCTCGCCTTGTTTGAATGCGAGTTGGATGATTGAAGCTGCCGGACAGTACAATATGTACAATTATAGTTAGAGAATAAAACATATTTAAAAACCTGTGTGTGTGTGTGTGTGTGTGTGTGTGTGTGTGTGTGTGTGTGTGTGTGTGCGCACGTGTGTGTGTGAGTGTGTGTGTTAGAAATAGAGAGCGATAGTTTGTGTGCGAATCTGCGTGTGTGTGTGTGTGTGTGCGTGTACGCGCTCGCGTGTGCGTGTGTGTGTTTGTATGTGTGTGTGTGTGTGTGTGTGTGTGTGTGTGTGTGTGTGTGTGTGTGTGTGTGTGTGTGTGTGTGTGTGTGTGTGTGTGTGTGTGTGTGTGTGTGTGTGTGTGTGTGTGTGTGTGTGTGTGTGTGTGTGTGTGTGTGTGTGTGTGTGTTTCAGTGTATGTTTGTGTGTGTGTGTGTGTTTGAGTGTGTGTGTGTGTGTGTGTGTGTGTGTGTGTGTGTGTGTGTGTGTGTGTGTGTGTGTGTGTGTGTGTGTGTGTGTGTGTGTTTGAGTGTGTGTGTGTATGTGCGTGTGCGCGTGTGTGTGTTAGAGAGAGAGAGAGAAAGAAGGAGAGAGAAGAGAGAGAGAGAGAGAGAGAGAGAGAGAGAGAGAGAGAGAGAGAGAGAGAGAGAGAGAGAGAGAGAGAGAGAGAGAGAGAGAGAGAGAGAGAGAGAGAGAGAGAGAGAGAGAGAGAGAGAGAGAGAGAGAGAGAGAGAGAGAGAGAGAGAGAGAGAGAGAGAGAGACGTCTTGTGTTCCTTCCCCTCTTGTTAAAAGTTTTTGGTGTTAAAATGCTGTGCAATATTTCATATACTGTTTACTCAATCTGGTTGTTTATTCCAAGTCTGTAAAGATCTTGCAATTAATGCCATATATTTGAATGACAATACATGCACAAAAGTCTGGTGTTCATGAAGAATGTGTTATACAATTGTTATATATATATATATATGTTAAGGACGGGCTACACTTGACCAAAGAACATAATCGACCCGTGACTGGTTAATCAATTTTACACTATAAATTCACCCCATTCCAGTTATCACAGCCAACCATCTATTTTACGTCCATAACGCGCCGTCAGCAAACATAAACATTAGTTGAGGGGTTGGGGTAATAAAAACAGCCCACGTCCCACTCAGCGATGCTTCCTGCATAGGTCACTATCGCAAAGCCAAAGTCTAGGCGGAGCAGAGCTGCACGACGTTCGTATTAAATCTGCCCTAGTCGGACAGGGCGTTAGATCTACTTGAATGCAAGATCTCTCTCTCTACTTGCTGAATGGAGCTCCGTCTGGTGCGAAGCAAAGACGCGTTCGCATATCACGAATGGTAGAACGTTTATTAGTTAAATAATTTGTTAATTAGTACAAACCTTTGATCTTTTGCAATGTTAGGTTAATTAATTAACGCGTTAATTAGTCAAACCTTTTTATCTTTGTTAATTAGGTAATTAAAGATTTAGTTAATTATTATATATCAGGAATGGTAGAACGTTAGTTAGTAAATTTTATGTGTTAATTAGTATAAACCTTTGATATGTTGCAGTGTTAGGTTAATTAATTAATGTGTTAATTAGTAAAAGCCCATGAACTTTGTTAATTATACCTAACAGCAATTAACCGATGTCGAAGGTAGCTACGCTATATATGGTCAACACCCACCACCACCACCTCGCACTCAGCTACAACGTCCTGCGGAGATTCTTAGATTTCGTTAATTAGTAAAAGCCTTCGATCTTTTGACGTTAATTAATTCGCTAATTAATAGAAAGCTGTTTGCCTCCTTTGCAGTGTTAGGTAATTCATTAATTAGTAAAACTCGCTGATCTTTGTTAATTAATTATTTAATTAGTAAAAGCATTTGATCTTTGTTAATTAAATAATTAATTATGGCTTTGATCTGTGTTAATTAGTGGATTAATTAGGTAATTATGGGTAATTAAAATGACAAATTGTGAATCATTACCTGTCAATCAAAATAGCAAAACCCTTTGATCTTTTGAATTATTACTACTGTGTGCGTGTGTGCGTGTGTGCGTGTGTGCGTGTGTGCGTGTGTGCGTGTGTGCGTGTCCGTGTGCGTGTGCGTGTGGGTTTGTGTGTGTGTGTGTGTGTGTGTGTGTGTGTGTGTGTGTGTGTGTGTGTGTGTGTGTGTGTGTGTGTGTGTGTGTGTGTGTGTGTGTGTGTGTGTGTGTGTGTGTGTGTGTGAGAGAGAGAGAGAGAGAGAGAGAGAGAGAGAGAGAGAGAGAGAGAGAGAGAGAGAGAGAGAGAGAGAGAGAGAGATGGAGAGTTTGTGATGTGTGCGCACTCGCGTGTGTGCGTTTGTGTGTGTGTGTGTGTGTGTGTGTGTGTGTGTGTGTGTGTGTGTGTGTGTGTGTGTGTGTGTGTGTGTGTGTGTGTGTGTGTGTTTCAGTGTTTGTTTGTGTGTGTGTTTAAGTGTGTGTGTGTGTTTGAGTATATATGTGCGTGTGTGCGTGTGCGTGTGTGCGCGCGCGTGTGTGTGCGTGCGTGTGTGTGTGCGCGCGCGTGGATGTGTGTGTGTGAGAACGGCTACATTTATGAAAGTTCGTTTAAGGAGTTCATGAAAATAGGTTTTACGTGTACTTACCAAGCGTCCGTTAGTCCGCCGGCCGGCCGACCGACGTTTTCGGCCGTGTCCTGCTGACGATGTTATCGCCACAAACACGTCTGATCGCTGTCGTCTCGCTGTAGAAATTCGCGTTGGAACTGCTGATCTCGTCGTTTAACTAATCGTATAAAACCACTGAGCCGTGTCATAGGCGTTAAAACGTTACCAGAACTGGGCTCTAGATCGCGCGTCGGCCATTGTCTCGCTCGTGTCAAATCATAATCTCATCTAACTTTGCCTGCCACAAAGCGGGTTTGTTTTGATAACGCCCGGTTACGTGCATTGCATGTGTGTAGACGTTTTGTCTGACTTCGGTCCGTCTCCGCAAACCATCAATCAAATCAAATGAATCAATGCGGCCGTTTATGCTTCTATGATTTAGCGGTGCGGGGCGTAATGTGCAATATATATATATATATATATATATATATATAATACTGGGAAGTAGTGATTACAGCCAGATACATTTTACCATCAAAGTAAAATCAGAAAGAAATAATAAAAAGCAGTTTAGTAGAAATTTCCACAAAGGAAGATATAAGGAAATGAGGACATATTTAACAAAGATAGACTGGAACAACACAGTGAAGAATAAGACAGCAACAGAATGCTGGAATATCTTAAAGAGTGAAATAGAGTACATTGTCGATAACTTTGTTCCTTTAAAAAAACAAGGGTAACGGTCCAGAAAGAAATACTTATCGAAAGAAGTCATTAGAAAAATAAGTGCAAACAAACGATGTGGACGTCATATAGACGTACTGGAAATGACGAAGACTACAACATTTATAAAGAAACACTAAGCTAAGCTACAATTGAAATTAGAAATTAGAACAGAAGCTACGAACAAAAAGTGTATTTCTTCTACTCTATATATGCATGGAGAAATTCAACGTCACGGCCATCACTGTGTAAAGACTTCATGTTTGCCAACCGCACCGTAATGGTTTCTCTCCACAGAAGAGACCAGATTACACGTCTTTGCTATGTCGGGTTCTGGACTCGTTTGTTCTATTCTACCTTCCAACCTCAGTACCTCCACCCTATACTTAGCATCAGTCATGTGATCCCTGCTGATGCTGACGTCATTGTAACGATTCCAACACACCCACTAGGTGATACCCTAAATCAACAAGTATAAAATCTTCATTAAAACGATATCCCTATACGCCGTAATATTATCCCATTTAAACTTACGTCCTTACCATCATATCTATTCATAATGAAACGGCCAATCATGTTATAAATACTACACGTTGTATTCGACAATCCTCCCTGTCTACCCTAACTATAATGATATTTGCCCGGGTCTTTAAAATCTGACCTTAGGCCACCACTCCAGTTCCTTCACAGTATTATTGCATAACCACTGGATAGCTATCAATGGCCTACAGGGCAACCCTAACACGAGTCAGCCAACCATACTTTTACATTGTAACCTTAAATGCAGTCTTTCACAGACGCTACCAACCTATGTTAAGTTCTTAACATCACAATCATGACAAAAACAAGACAGCAAGAGTTTGTATGCACTGTTCGGAGCAAACAGAAAGTTCAGGGTCAGGTCGGTCCTCTAGACGATAGTGATGGGAATATAATGCTCTAGTGATGTCGTCAACAACCTCCGATAGCATCGAGGCGTAGCTGTGTGATTACGCGCGCAGACAATGGATGCCGCGTGTGTGTGATTGAATTGGCGCTGAACACCTCTTGTAAAACTTGTTATTCGCCTTAGTCTAGGTCGTAATCTGAGACGGGTTGTCCTCTGTTTAGGACAGTTTCTGGAATACTTCTCTGTATTATGTATATATTAATCGTTCTGTGGACGCGCAACTTCACAATCGGGAAGTGATATCGTAATAACGACCGGCTCCGTTCGAAGAACTAGTTTGTACTCACACGCAAACTCATACAGACACACGCACGCATACACACACATGCATACACGCACGCACATATGCACACACATATCACGGCGGCGCACACGTACACAAAAACGTGCACTCGTGCTCGCGCGCAGTCACAAACTTAGGCGCACACACGCACGCACACACGCACGCGCGCACACACACGTCTCACACACACGTCTCACACACACACGTCGCACACACAAGTGTCACACGCACACACGCGCGCGCGCGCGCGTCACACACACGTCACACATACGTCACACACACGTCACACACCCACGTCACACACCCACGTCACACACCCACGTCACACACCCACGTCACACACACACGTCACATACACGTCACATACACGTCACACACACGTCACTCACACATATCACACACACGTCACATACACATCACACACACACACACACACACACACACACACACACACACACACACACACACACACACACACACACACACACACACACACACACACACACACACACACACACACACACACACACACACACACGTCACACACACATCACACACACACACGTCACATACTCACGTCACGCACACGTCACACATGTCACACACGTCACACACACGTCACACCCACGTCTTACACACACGTCTTACACACACGTCACTTACACACATCACATATACGTCACACACACGTCACACACACGTCACCCATACGTCATGCGCACGCACACGCACGCACGCACGCACATTCGCGCACATACACGCACAGTAACACCAGCAGCAACAATAACAACAAACAAACAAACATACGATTTTTTAGTTGGTGGCACACTTTACAAAAATAAAATAATAGATGATATTAACAGTCGTGTAACACAGGAGGCGGCATGGTGTGGTCGCATAACGGCAGAATAGCATTGTAAACTCGGCGAGCAACATACGGAACTCACAAAAGGGAGACAACCAAAAGCCTGGTTGCACAACCTCAATGATTGGGCTGTTTGGGGCAGTACCTGAGAACTTCAAAATGTCGTAGAATAAAAATATCGGATGTCATCCCGACTGTGTTGCTAGCGATGAAACGGAAGAAGATGTTAGGAGAAGCAGGACATCATTGGTCAGATAATTAAAGCTATTTAACAAAAATGCAATTTCGGAATCGCCTTCCAAGTGCCTATATCGTTCACGTCAATGAAATGGTCGAATCACACATAAGAATAGCTCGGTCCTATATCATTTACGCACCATCCTTCTCCGTCGGCTGTGCGGTATTCTGTAACAGTTTACGAGAGAAACGATGTCCTCCCCGTAGAACTATAGGCGGGTCTAACGGGGGCCTGGGGGCACGTTCCCCTAGACCTTTGGAATTTGGCCCTCTGTACCTGAGTTACAGTGGCGTGCCTTTCGAATGTGCCCCCGTTACAAGATTTAACAAGATTGCCACCCAGAGAATTAACTCTAGATGACAGATGGACACGGAAGCCTATTGGCTTGTCGAGAGTCCAACCTTCATTTATATACGTGTATCCCACCCTTCTGAGGTACTATTTTTAAACATATTCACGCTACTAGAACCCATACAATCAGCAGATAATATGTTCCATTCATTTACAGTCCTTTGTTAAAATTAGAATTTGTTATATATAATCTACACTGCTCCTTTACTAATGCAACTTTATGTCCTCTAGTCCTTCTATCTTTCTTAACTAAAAAACACGATGCATCTTAAAAAACATAACTTATTTGTTAAGCTTGACCTCGTTTTAAAAAACCCATGTTGGGATGGATTTATCAAGTTATGATTAACAAGAAAATCCACCATGTGATCTTTAATTAGTCTTTCTAAGTTACTAATATTACGGCGGCGCAGCGACAAAAAAAGACAGCGCTAGACAGAGAGAAGAAACTGGAGTCACGTCGGCCTCGCAAACGGCGAAATATTCTCAACAGCATTAGACCAATTACTAAAGCTCGACCGCCAGCGCTAGTTCACAGACTTACACGTCTCACGTCTTTTCGTATAATACTCATCAGCGCCTGGAAAACGGACACGTAATAACAACGCCATTCATCAGGAGTATTTGTGGGCTTCATTACTGCTTATAGATAATTACTTCTTGCAGAGAATGTTTGACCCACGTATCTTGTACGACTGCATGTGGACCTGGTAATGTCTCTAGCTGAACAACACTCGAAGTACCGTTTTTTTCTTTGTCTCAATTATGTGTATTTTATTAAAAAAAGCTCTCGTAATAGAAATATAGTTTTCACGTACCAACCCGATCCGACCGACCCGATTGCACCTACACAAAGTTCTTGCCCTGCAATGAACACACGCAACACTAGGCCCACATTTGCACTGCAGTACACAATAACAGTGCATAGTTATATAAAAGACAGATCATCAATGATATCATACTTGATGACTGGAAATAGCTGATTTGTGATTAGTAGGTTATGTCTGGATTGCAGGAGCTCGTAGCCAAATGTTTGCCAGTTTCAATAGCGCTATTCATCAGGAGTATGTGTGGGCGTCATTGCTGCTTATAGATAATTACTACTTGCAGAGAATGTTTGACCCACGTATCTTGTACGACTGCCTGTGGACCTGGTAATGTCTCTAGCTGAACAACACTCGAAGTACCGTTTTTTTCTTTGTCTCAGCATGGAAGCTCTCACTGATCACGTGACATTGGATATCTTGCTCTGCGTTGGTTGATAATATTGATAACGAAAGTGTATTGTAGAGTGTGATCACGCGCGCGTGTATGTGTGTGTGTGCGTGCGTATGCGTGTGTATGGCTGTGCGCGTACGTCAGCTCACGACTGCCTAACACTTGATACAAAGCTTTACAGGCCCCTTTAGACACACAGCTTATTGCGTGTTGGTTCCGGCAACACGCAATAAGCCCGATTTGGACGTGTTGTGAATTATTAAATTTTACATCTGAACTTCGTACAATATCACTCTGCACTAAACCTGTATGGAAAGTAATAAAATGTCATTGTTTCAGCTGTTTAATTAATACATATAACCAAATTGTTATGCCTTAAAATATTTATATTCAGTGATGTCCACGTAATGTTTAAAACATTAAATTGTTAAAATCTCTTAATGACGATTCACATATCTCTACTCTATGTGCCATGTATGTCACAGGCGTTGGTGATGATGGACCTCCAAAACGCACGGTTGTTAGTGGTTTGTAGCAGTTGTGTTGTGCTCCTTTCACACCATGTTGACATCAATTATTGTTATTCTCTGGCGTCCTATTTATATTTTCCCTTCAATCTTTCCTTTTCTAACTTTCTCTTACTCATTATGGCCTATTGTTGCTTGTTGTGTTCTAATTTTGTTAATGATTTATCGTTTTGATTTGGCTGTCCTAACGATGACTTCATTGCTTTTCTTTTCAGTCCATAGTACCGTTCTTCTCAAGAACCACGTTTCAGTGGCTTCTATGGCTTTTTGATAACTTTTGGTTATTGTCCAGGATTCACACCCATATACCAAAATGGGCTCAATGTATGACTGCAGTACACCGTTTCTCACTTCAAGTGATATATGATGTTTGTTAAAATGTTTTTCAAGTTGTGAAATGCTGCTTTGGTATGAATCATTCGTTTCTTGATCTCATCGTTGCATCAACCATTATATGTTATAAGTGATCCCAAATAGTAAAATATTTGGACTTGATTCAAGACAGTGCCATGTGCTACCATGTTGCATGTTGGATTGTAATTTTTTTTCTTTCAGATGATCATGATTTCTGTTTTCATATTTTTCAGGGACATACCTTTTTCTCGCTTTCCCTGATTACTATATCTGACATCAGTTGCAGATATATTTAATTTTCAGCAATCAGCACCTTGTCGTCTACACATCATAAATGATTGACGTTGTATCCCTCTATTTGAATACCGGGCACATCTTCTAATATACGTAAGATGATCTCACTCTATACTGAAAAGAGATCGGGGGATAAAACATGCCCTTGCATTACGCCATGTTTTATTTCTTGAAATATGCTGATGTCATTTTCTCACAACTCTCAGATCTTTTCCATCAATGTTCAATCTCTCCAGTATTGATACGACTTGTTCATGACGAACTCTGTCAAATGCCTTTGCGTAATCAATAAAACATACATGCATATTTTTCTGCACTTCCAACACTCTCTCAATCTATATTCGTATGATGCATATTGCATTACTTGTATCTTCATCTTCTACAAATCCTCATTGTTCTTCAGCAATTTCCTGCTTTATTTTGTTTCCTATCTTTGCCATAATCATTTAAGCAACATCTTGGTGAAGTGACTCTTGAGACGTATTGCATGATATAATTCACATTCAGTCGCGCCTGGTTTCTATGGTATTGCTACACAGATGGATCTTGATAAGTCAGTTGGGATTCTTCCGCTGTCATTTATTCTGTTCAACAAGTCTGTTACTATATCAATATATCAATACCAAATTCATCTAAACACTCAATCATTTCAATGGTAATATTGTCTGGTCCAGCAGCTTTCCCTTTTTCATAGATCTGATGGCTTTTCGAACCTCATCCTTCAATATTGGAGGGCCATCAGAGTTCTTCTTAATTGATGGTTTTCACCTCTTTCGCCATTGTAAAGTTCACCAATACATTCTGACCATCTCTCGAGTATTTTTCTCTGTCCATCATTATGTTTCATTCTTTTTAGATTCCAAACAACCTGTAGCTGGGCATATTCTTATCCATGTTCTTTATTCTCGCATGCATGGATTTTGTGTCGTGGTTTTGCTTCTGTTCAATTTCTCAGCACTGTTCGTTGAGTCACTTCTCTTTCACTGCATTATATTTGGCTGTTATATTGTCTTTGTTCATTGTTACATACGCATCACTATTTTGCTTAATTTTTCTCCTTTCGTTCATCAAATAAAAAATGTCGTCAATCATCCATTTTTCTTTGCTTTTCTGCAATTCCTAGGAATAGTTTCTTCTGCAGCTTTGGTAACTCATTCCTTCAATTGTTCCATTGGTCGACCACATCTTGAACGTTATTCAGAACATTGAGTCTGTTTTGAACTCCTTTGACCTCCGAATCTGATTTAGTACATTTATGTCCACTTTATTGTTCCCTGTTATTCTGTTCCTTTTTGTTCAGTTGGAGTCTGAAAGTGTCTCACACTGGCACATGATCAATATCGCAGTCTGCTCCTGGCAAGGTTCTTGCTACCAGTAATATATAACTGAATATTTTGACGTAATCAGTATTATTTCGTGTGCGGTCTCCTGGACTTATCCAATTCCAAAGTCGTCTTGGGTGTTGCTGGTACCAGGTGTTTCCAACAACCATCTCATGAGATTTTGCCCATTCAACCAATTTGTCTCGTTTATCACTTCTGACCCCCAGGTCAAGTGGTCCAACTACGTCTTTACATATTTTCCCATCAACCTTAGCATTAACGTCTCCCATAACAATTACATTTCTGATATAGAGTTGTTACGTTCCATGTAACAATATTCGAAATCCTTCTGTTGCGCACAGTTGCTGTATAACGATCTGGTGTCACCTGTCGCACATGATTATCCCTACCGAGCGAGGTGGTCCTGTCAGAACTGTCAATCACTGAACACATACATTTATAGATATGTCGATTCATTGCGTGTTCACATATCAAATGTTGTGTTACTCTTAGATCACCATGGGCATTATCACGGCTATATGGACAAAAATAGGTGTCGGCTTTCATACTTGGGAAATTAACACACCTGTGTTGACGTTCAATGCACTGTAACAAAGTCGTACAATTAATTGTCAGACATCTTTGGTGAGAGTTGTACCCAGTGCACTTCGTCAATGTTTAATTGTAAAGTCTGTGGTCGTATTCGGCTCGAAAACATGTTATTTAGACCATAGCACTCATGTTCAATCAACCGAGACGATACAGTCGAGTCAGTATATAATAATTATTACTCCAATTTCTTTACACCATTATTGTGTGCGCGCGCGCGTGTTTGTGTGTGCTTGTGTATGTATGTGTCTGCGTGTGTGTGTGTTTGTGTGCGGGTGTGCGTGCGTGCCTCCGTGTGTATGTGTGCGCGCGCGTGTGTGTGGGTGCGTGTGTGCGTTTGCATAATGATTTAGTATGTCATGAAACTAGCTATAATGCCACCAAGAAGATGACGAAAAACTACATTACAATCGGCTAGAAACATATATTTGTTCCTTGCAAATTATTTGCTACCTGTAACATTACGACGTAATGGACCTGCTTACTGACGAAATTGACTAATAATTGCACATCATACACTGCCTGACATGTCTCCTGACCACCTCTAACATGCCCCTTAGTTAGCGCTATATGTTCGCACGTAAAGTGACATTCTGAATCAGTGTAAGTCTGTCTGTATATATATATATATATATATATATATACAGCGCATTATAATTATATTAGCGACCTGCATGGGCGGAGCAACCCCCTCTCCCCGTCTTCTGATATCACCAGTCGAGCCCAGACAGCGGAGGTGAAGTTACCCCGCCGCAGCACCGACACATTTTCTACATCATTTGGTTCGGCCGCCAATTAGTTTTTTGGTTCCCGCTTGACTTGATTTCTGGATCCACCCCTGCACACACACACACACACACACACACACACACACACACACACACACACACACACACACACACACACACACACACACACACACACACACACACACACACACACACACACACACACACACACACACACACACACACACACAACCAATATACTTAACATTAATTAAAGACTGTTTAAAATATATACATTATTTTATTATTTTATTATTAAAACGAACAACAGGGCGGCCACCTCAAGTGTACCCTACAATATTCATAATCGGTTAAATGCGCGTGATTTGTTTTGCCAATAACTATTGTAGCACGACAACTCTACCACAAAGCCCTGCTTCCATTTGTATAGTGGCGCCGCAAAGCGTGGTTGTACGTACCAAGTCCGTCGCTACAGGTGCATTTCAAACTGACTGTGACATAACTCACCTGTCATATTAATAAATACGCTTGCAAACACAACCCAACATGAACGCGTCTTTGCGATTCACTTATCAAAACAACAGGAACTTTTAAGCCTCGCCCCATTTGCTGATCATTGGTCCTTCTAAAAATAAAAACGACTGCGCGCGCATGTACGTTTGATTTTCGGTGGGCGCTATTCGGGGTTGCGTTTTGACGTCATGAATAAATTAAAAGCACGTGGCGGTTTGTTTGTAGGGCAGAACGCTCTCGCTGCAGGCACGCAACAAGGGAAATTCGTGTTTTTGTTTTGGCGCTCCTGTGAAATATATTTCATAATGCCATCAAGTTGTTGGGCTGTTGGGTGTACAAATAGTTTATCAAACGTGTGTACTGTTAGATTTTATAGAATACCACTTGATTGTGAAATAAGAGCGAAATGGATCACAGCTGTCCATCGTATGCATTGGACGCCCAAAGAACACACCAGGATTTGTAGCGGCCACTTCCACATGTTTTATCGAACAAGTCAATACATTATTTTTTGGGGGTTTAATTATCAAAACTGGAAAAAACCTGACAAAATATCAAATGACTGTTCTAAAAAATTTGCATTTTAAACAAATTGAAACATGTGTTACCTGTTCACATTAAAATAATATTATAGAATTCTTTAATAGTGCCACACATTAATTATTGCATTATCGGGGGGGGGGGGGGGGGGGGGGGGATTTCAATCAAATAAAAAATAAAACTTCAAAAAAGCCCTGAGAATTATTACCTTAAGTATTTATATTTCCCACACAGAACCACTTCACAAAAAACTCAACTTGTTAAAAATAGATGACATCCTTAAATTACAACAATTAAAATCTTACTATACATATTTACACAATGACTTACCAGTTTATTTACAAAACTGGTGGATCATGTTTAACTATGAGGTACATAATCACGATACAAGAGTCAAGAATAAAATATACACTTATAAAATTAAACATGAATTTGCAAAGAAATGTCTTAGGCATAATTTGCCACTTTTACTAAATAATATTCCCGATATAGTCAAAGAAAAGCTTAGTTCACAAGTATTTGCCAAGTATATTAAACTTTTTTATATAAACTTATCAAGTAACATGCACAAGGAAAAATTGCTGTATATGTATGCAAAATTAAGAACCGACAACCACCTGTCAACTTTATACATTACAAAACAGTGCCTTAACGACAAATTCAATAATCATGTAAGCTTGCTCACACTACACACACTCTCATATTACGTTTTTTCTGTAAGAATTTGATTTGGGTGATGTATTGATTCAATTCAATTTCTATCACAAAAGGTGGCTCCTCGATAACGACTACCACAGTCTTAGAGGAGTCTCCTGACCCTACTTTTTGTTATTTACCATACATTATACCATGTTTACCATAATGTTATATATTTGTATTATTTTTAAATTTGTTGACATGGATGTATTGTACGTATTTATTACTTGAAATGTCTGGGTCAAATAAAACAAATTCTTCTTCTTCTTTTTAAAACTGGTCCTACTTATCTAGATGATGTCCCTTCATTGTTTGCCTTAAAGACAGCTGCAGTTTGTTGCCATCGTCAAGTGGGTGAGGAAAGATTCCAGAGAGCAAAAAGAAGAATGGTCCAAAAACCAAGAAAGAGAAAATACAAGAAACTGAAGAACACAAAAGCAAATTCCCATGGTCTCTGTTGGTTTGCTCAAGTTTGTTTTAGTTGTTCTAGACAGCAACTCAGGCTTCACATGATTAAAACACTTATTAACCATGTCTCTGCAAAAGTCGTCATCCTTTATTGTTACTGAAGTTATGTAAATCTTGTTGGCAACACCTGTGTAAACGACCAGATCACACCCAGTCATACCAGCGACTTCCATCTGCAATTGAATCAGGGAGTAATACATGTGACCTTTCTTCAAATTCCCTTGTCTGTCAAGCTACTGTCACCAAATGTTATGGGATCCTGTCCCTTCAATGAAAATGAACACTTTACTTCAACCAGATTATCGCTGTGACAACCACATGATCTCACACTGTCTAGAGATGCACCAAGATAGGGGTATCTCTCATTCACTAATATACCAGTTCTCTTCAGCTTGGCCTCAGTGTGGTTTGGTCTGACAGTTGTCTCATGAACAGTGAGGGTCTCTGCCTCGTTATCCAGTCCCCACTGTGTCAGTGTGTAGATAAGGATGATAACGATTAAACGATACGCTGACAAGGTGGCTCATTTGGTCATCCAACTGCGCTATTATTCACATGTGCCCACCCACACAAATAACTGATACACTACAACTAACTACAACCACGAAACTAACAACTAACCTACATAACACAATAAACGCCGGCTTAGCGCGTCTGTTTGTTTACGTCTTTCTGTCCTACGCGAGCATGCGCGACCTACTTCTGTTTGTTGCCAAACACAGCAACCCCTAATTTGCGAAGTCAAACGTTGAATATTTAGATATTTGTTGAATATTAAGGACATTGTCGGATAACGAATTATGAACTGGAGCGAAGTTTTGAGAACAAGCGGTGTAATAATAATAATAATCTTTATTTTATATAGCGCCATATCAATAACGTTCATAGCGTTTTACATAAAACTAAAATATAAATAGTTAAAATTAAACAAATTTAAATATAAAAATAAACAAATTAAGATACTAATGCTGTGTAAACATCAGTAGATTAAAAAGAAAACAATTCTTATGATAATATAATAATAATAATGGTTTATTACAACAAAACTGTGATACATTCCAATCAATTACATACATAGATTGCCATGGCTTCTGTAATGAGGGTATAAAGCCACGAGTGGCTGATTAGCCCTCACAATACATGTGATACATAGGTAAATTTCATGGTGCAAGATAACAATTTGTGTGATTGAAGAAAATAAGTAATGATAACGTAAGTACTTAAATGATCGTTCGGCTATTAAAAAGATCAAGATAAAAATATGAATAACTTAGAATACAAAAATTCTATGGTCTTTCAAGCAGTGTGACCGTAATGAAAAGGTGAGTTTTTAAAGAAGGATTGCAGTGAGGTTTTGGAAGTAGCAGTAGTTGGTAGACCATTCCATATTGTAGCGGCAGTGTGGACGAATGCGCACTCACCAGCTTTGGTTCGGGCTCTCGCAACGACAAGATTGTTATCCTCAGCAGAACGAAGATGTTTGGCTGGTTTATAAACAAGTGACTGCATATATGGTGGCGAGAGTTCAGCATTTAACGCCTTCTATGTAAGTTCTGCTATTTTGTAGGTAATCCGTTGTTAGACAATGTAAGCACGGCCTTTGTATCGCTATAAATCTACACGACTAATTATGTGCATTGTGCATTTATAATTTTAGACTAGATTAAAAGTTTAGTATGCGCGACGCTACAGGCTACAGCGTACACCTTTTTTCAAAAGTCTAACGTTTTCATACTTTTACATCCTTAGCGGTGATAATTAAACTATGCTTAAGAAAATGTACCCAAAATGTTATCACATCCATGTAGTAGCGATTGGAAATACAGTTGGTTCAAAGAATAAAGTGAATAATATTTGACTTTTATGAAACGAAAAGAAGGTACCAGCGACATCGTACATAGCCTCGATTACCCAGGGGCCGTGAGGTGGCAGCACTTTGTCGCCCCTCACTATGCCCTGGAATATTAAGGCCCTGCCAATGTTACCGGTAGGGGGCTTTACCCCAGATTCGGGTAGAAACGATGATTGCTCTCGGGCCAACTATGAAATAACCAATCAAATAAGGATACACGTTTATTATATTCACTAGGTGGCAGCTCTCGTGACTGTCAACGATTTCACATTGACGTTATTTGCTTATGCTCGAGCAGAAAAAAAAATGTAAGTGTGAATAAGCATGATATAAATACCAAACAAGGACAAATTTAACTAAACAAAGTGCAATCGATGTCGCGCGCAACGGTCGGACTACTAACTAATATATGTAGTCGTTAAAGTACAACCAAAATGTGCTCATCTTGGTGGCTAAGTCGGTAGCGTTGTAACACACCTGCAGTGGCTAATTTGGTTAATTAATATTATTATTAGTTATCAGAGAAAGACTAGAACAGAAAATCCAGATTCACATCATATAAAAGCATTATATAAAATAATGCTGCACAAAGCAAGCATATGGTCGTCGTCACCGTGGGCGCGTTTCTAAAGCAACAAGGTTTGAACGATTTGTTTATTTTCGCGTCCGTAGGCGTAGTTCTTGTTGTCTACCGGAACTGAATGTAGTTGACAGATAGGAGTCATGACTGGAATTTGGTGCAGACATTGGCCTGACCTTAGATTCACTTCGTGACCATGTCCTGGTTTTAAGATCGAACCAGAAAGATGCAAATAAATGCAGACTCCCTCGCGTGAGTGAGCACCCTCATCCCCATAGTATGACGACATAAAACACGCATGCGTAGAGCCTTAATTCTACACATTTCATACTATGCGTTTCGATCCCTTACGGTTTAAAGACAATTCCCGGATTTGGCTTGAGGCCAAGCCAGTATGTTTAAAAGGGAACTATTTTTGGAATTACGGGGAGGGCGGCAATGAACACACACGAAGAGACACGTTGACACTCTCCACGGGAAACTAGGAAAATGTTTCCCACAGTTTATACATCAAAATTTCGGCAAATATAAACCACGGTGGTTTATATATTGCTTTATCTTTCGATCTTCAAAATCCACGGACACTTTAAATGTAAAATAGAGTTGAACTGTCGGCGCACATGAATGTGCAAACGTGTCTGAAGTTTCTACTGATGAATAAAACATATATATTCGTGACGAACCTGGAACGCTTGTTTGTTCAATTTCATTGACAAACAAATACACCCTTAGCCGTGAAGGGACAATGCATCACCACAGGACGATGATGCACACGGCTTGGCGAGCGACATACCCGAGGTAAGGCTCCGGTCTTCTTAAGCCATTTGCGTACCGCCCAACTGAAGGAAGGAAGGAAGGAAGACGGAGGGGACAACAACCTTACAGCGTGTCGACCAACTAATCTTAGGGTCATCGGTCCGAATCCCGTAGATTACTCGAAACTGATGTTTGTATTCATTTAGTTCAAGATTCATTTTATTTTGTATAATACTATTTCGGGCACTATTTCGTAATTTCATTTCGTTAAACATACGTAATATATAAATATTCTGGTGGATAGACGTGCTAACTGGCAGTTGGCAGTCAAAACGCGATTCTGTCACTCAGCCAGGCGAGAGTCGGTTAACCGAGACTACACCGTACGAAAACGTCCAGACAGAGCAGAAGCAAGAAGAAGGCAGCGTGCGCTCAATAGGGTTATGACAGACAGACATTTATTTTGACCATACGTACGTGTAGAAAATGAAATAATTTACATAAATGTGAAGGTTAAGGAGACTCCCATTAAGACATAACATGTCGGTAACATGGGAGCCCCTTATAATAAAAATAAATCAAATAATAATAAATATTAATAGTAATCATGTAATTCAATGTTAGTAAATAAGTACAAAAATACGAAATTAATACATAATTACATAGCATATTGTATTGTATTATGTGTTACATCCATGACAATTGTGGATAGAGAAATTGGATTTATAGTTCATAATTAAGTAGTTTTTAATATAAATGATGAAACCAGGTAACTATGTGTGTAAACGTTATCAATGATAATGCTCGGAGTACTCTTAGCTGTTTATATTATGTTGTGTTGTACATAGGTTTTTGTATGATGGCCGAGAAGGGCCATCGCGTTTTTGTGTGGACATCTTTACCGCCATGGGGCGATGACGCGATGCGTGATGCGATGAGCGATGCGAGATGCAATGGGCGATACGATGATCGATGCGCGAAGCGATGAACGATGGGCGATGCGATGCGATGCGCGATGGACGAAGCGCGATGCGATGCGCGATGCGAGGCGCGATGCGTGTTGCAATACGCGTTGCGCAATGTGATGCTCGATGCGATAGTGTCTCGAATCGATTTCGCAGTTCAAGTTGGAATTCGATCTTTTTTCTTCCGATTTGTGTGGTGTCTACACTCGGTGGTCTCTTGTTTATCAACTTCTTCCTTTCAGCATTGACGTCCAGTTTGATGTTGCTCATTACCATTCTATGGTCACTTCCGATGTTGACTTGGTTGACGACAGTTACGTCAGTGACCATATATGGCCTGTTTGTCAGGATGTAGTCAATTTCGTTGTTCGTTTCTCCATTTTGGCTTTTTCCATGCCCATCTCCTCCCTGCTTTCTTCTGGAACATGGTATTCATGATTTTGTACTTTCTAGATGTTGACCATTCTACCAAGGTGTCGCCTCTTTCGTTTGTCGCCCCTAGGCCAAATTTGCCTGTTGACGTTTCCAAAATGTTTGTTCGTTTCCCTAATGCGCATTAAAGTACCCATCACAATCGTGTAGTGGGGTGGCTTTTGTAAGGTATCATCCACCTGAAATCAGAAAATTTAATTTTTCATATCCAGGATGTGTTTAGTTTACCTTGTAGAGGCTTTCGTCAACGTATCACCTCGATTTCGTCAGTACCGATGACGCTGAATGACGTGAGGCAGTTCGTAATTGCCCTCGTTTTTGTTGGTGGGTGTTCTGGTTTTCCTGATCCAGATGGCTTCCTTGATATGCTGGATTCTTCTGTTGGGTTCCTTGTCTAAAAATTTCACTCCCTCCCAGTCTATGATGTGGTTTTCAGTTGTTGCATGGGCTGTAAGGGAGGATTTATAGATGGTAGACATCAATCTTTTTTCCCACTCCTTGTGTATTTCTCATTTTTCGTGTTGTGTACGTCCTTTCTGAGTTCCTGCAGTCGTGTTTTGAGTAGTCTTCCTGTCTCCCCAATGTACTCAGCACCACAATTCTTGCACGGTATTTGGTACACCAGTTCGCCCTGTTCTTCTAGCTCTACTTTGTCCTTGGGATGTACCAACAGGCGCCTGAGGGTGGTGTGGGGAAGCATAGCTGTTTTTACTCCATATTTCTCGACGTACTCTCTCTCTCTCTCTGAGACCCCCTCTACGAATGGGATGACTACTTGGCTCCGGTAGTTTCTGTCCTGGTGTACCACATACCGATGTACCAAGTATCGAGCAAAAATTGTTGATCCCGATCACATGCTATACCAACCTGGTTCCCCTAAGTTTTTCCTCCAGTTCTTGTATCTTGTTAATCTTTTAGTAGTGTTCTTTTAATATATATATATATTGTTGTACTCCAAAAAACACAGTGTATCATTGATATGGTTTTGCTTTAATGTGTTAGATCGTTAAAGCGCTGAATTATACTTTACTTTCATAAGAAGAATAATAAGAATAAATAATACATTTTATTTGGTATAGCGTCACATCCAGTATTGTTCGTGGCGCTTCACAACATATTAAAATTAAAAAAAATGGTAGAATTGCAATAAATATGTATATGTATATTAATTTAGAATACATTTTAGTGGTAAAGAATAAAATAAATAAATACATACATATTGAATAATGTAGAATTTCTAAATAAAGAAGTAAATAAATAGCAGCCAAAATTAAATAATATTAATAATAATCAATCTAGCACAATAACTATATAAAAATAATACTAATAAATAAATCTGTATGTATGATTAATAATAATCAATAATTTATTACAACATTTGATATAAAATAGTTTACGTGAGTAATAATGAATAATCATTATACGAATACGATAACTAATTAAAATTAGTCTTAGTAGAGGGCAGTGTTCATCTAAAGTGACACTAATATGAAACACAAAAGAAATGAGTCTTCAGACGACATTTGAAGCTGGCGAGAGTGTCATAGGTTTTGATAACACTTGGTAAAGGGACGCAGCAGCTACAGCGAACGAGCCGTCCCCAGCCTTAATGTGCTCTTGCCGGTTGATATGGATGCACGCGTTCACACAGGTATACGGGCGCGTCATTGTGCATGGCTTTGTACGTGAGTACCAGTATCTTGTAATCCACTCTTCGCGCAACAGGCAGGCAATGAAGTTTGCGTAACAGGGGTGTGGCGCTGTCACTACCTGGACGACGCAGGATCAGTCTGGCAGCCGAGTTGAGTATTCGTTGAAGACGCGTGATATTAACTGCAGACGTGCCGTACAAGAGTCCGTCGCAGTAGTCAATCCGCGATGTGATGATGGCATTAACTACGCGTTCCTTTGTCGGTTTGGATTTAAAAAACGGCTAATCTGATTTATGTGGCGGAGGTAGAATGAGCATGCGCTGACAGTTTGCGACACTTGCGTTTTCATATCTAGGTGCCTGTCAATGAAGACACCAAGACTTTGAACACATCGTGAAGCTGTAATTGTAGAGCCACCAACGCGAATCACAGTGCCACCAACAATTGCATCCGCACACTTGGGTACAATCGGAAGATACTGCGCCTCGCCGTCGTTCATGTACATAGAATTCCATGCCATCCAGTTCTTTATTTCATCCAAACATTCCTCCATTTGCTGAACCGCAGCCATTAAAGCGGAAAGATTCGGGTCGACATGTGAGTAGATCTGTAAGTCGTCAGCACAGTGATGGAAGAATAGTCCATGGGCTCGAATAATGTCACCGATAGGTTGGACATACAATGAAAAGAGCACTGGTCCAAGGACAGAACCTTGCAGGACACCTGTCGTTAGAGTAGTAGTACTCGACGATTGGTCACCGATTACTAGTCGCTGCGTCCGGTCTTGCAGGTACGATGTCATCCCGTCCAGTGCTTTTCCAATAAAACCATAACGCAAACGTAGACGCTTAATCAATATGTCATGGTTGGCACGCACTAAAATCAACGAGAACCAAGATGGTTCCTTGTTTATTGTCCATGGCTGTTTTGATGGCACTTGTAACGTACAGTAGCGCGGTTTCGGTCGAATGTTTTTATCGATAAGCTTGTGTTAAATGGTACAAAATATATGTATTATAACTGCAAATTTAATGTGTTTTAATGAACCATTTTGTTGTTGTTTAAATATAGGTGTTTGAGGAGGAAAGTGTTTGTTTATTTGACAGCCTACTGCTTTCAATGGCCATAGTTACTAATGAGATGGTTATATGCGTCATATGAGTTTTGTCGATTCGATGGTGCATTTAGATCAAAAAAATTTCATTCTGAGCTCAGTATCAAATGAGCCTTATTTTTCTAATAGTCTGTTTATACCAGTTCAACAAAATACATTAAAAAGTTGTACGTACAAGTGAGCTGGCATGTCTTAATGGATTGGTTTGGTTATTCACAAAATGTATTGTAAACCACAAATATTCATGTGAATTAGGTACCTTTAAAAGGAGGCAGTGTGTTCTTTATTTGCTTATTAATTAATATATTATTATTAAGATTATACTAAATATGTTGAACGTATACAGTCCACCAAAATTACCAAAATGTATATAGTAGGCCCGTAACAATGTTCGCAGTTTGAAAGTTTCCACCCACAACACGTTCAAATTGTGTTTAGTAAATCCGTAACAATGTTTGCAGTTTGAAGGTTTCCACCCACAACATGTTCAAATTCTAAACAAAACATCCATTTTCAAAACAAACTTTTTAGTAGTATTGCCGAACTGAGTTAACCGCAATACGCCTTGATATTCAGCGATGTTCCCATGTTCAACACAACCAATTCAGCTGACTTCCTGTTATAAACTACTACGCTGGCTGTTTCCTAGTAGAGGAACAGACAGACTCCCTTTAGCCAACTGGTGTCAAGGCAGCTTATCAGCAGGCCGTTAGCCAGAAATAATTTTAATTTTAATCAAAAGTGTGTCTTTTAGCGAGCGAATAGCTCGCGTGGACGCCACATTATTGGCCAGTTTAATATTTTTATTGACAAGCAAGTGTCATGTGAGCCATTAAATGGGCTTACACAGTATTAATTGAATACAATTTATTAAATTAATACTGATACATATCATTTGTTTCACTACGAGTTGTGCCAATGATAGTCGTCAATGTTGGTCCCTAAATTTGGAATTATTAGTTAATCTAGTGGCCAGCTGGCCCTCTCTATATTCCACTGGTCTTATCAATTGCAAACACCCATCTTGGTCAGTCAACTGCCAGTCTTGAAGACGCGCAGCCTGGTTTCTGGCTAAACACATGGTTATCAGTATTAATTGTGGGTTGAGATATTCCGATCGTCCATTCCAGAAGTCGACATGATTGTTAAGTTCGCACAAATGGCGTTCAAATTCAGTGACCCGGAATGTGGTCGTACAGTATTAGAGAACATTCTGAGTAACTATCCGAAGTGGTACGACCTTTATTCAGTCTACATCGACATGGTCACCAAACTCGGTGATCCGGAACCTGTCAGGTGGATGAGGTCATGTTACGCATGATTGATGCGATTTTGCGACATTTTCACGTTTATTTACCATATGTCACATATTTTGGAGATTGCACAACAACCTATGTCGCATGATTAATAACATATAAATTATTTATCATAATTTTTTAGTTACATACATTTTTTTCTGGAAGAAACCGGAAGAAACTATTTCTTCCGGGGTGGAAAAAACATGGAAAAAAATGCCGTTCGGAAGACACTGCAAACTCTGCACTGTACCAATTTCAGTTATTGTTAAATGGTCTTGTCCCTGGAACGTGTAAATTACCCCAACCTACACTACAGTCAGATGAGAGCAAGCCTCCTTTGAGTAATATACGTGGGATCTTCGGAGTAACGATAATGACTATAGCCCCATCTACACAATGTTTTACTCAGGATGCGCGTCTACACAGTAAAACATGCCGTGCTAAATTGCCCCGCTAAAAGTTAGCACCAACTATGTTAGCCCCAAACTTGTAGGTGGGCCAGTCTTCAGCTGTGCTCATGAAGATGGCTAGCCTAGCTAGATGCGACATTGGTTTAACCCAGTCTATATTAGCCCGGGTTAACTTAAACGCAGATTAAAACATCGTCCATTATGATGCATCTGTTGATATGTTCACGTGTATATATACTATTGAAACTAGAGTTGTTATTATCAAGTGCCTTCACAAATATGATGTGTCTACCATTATATTTGGATTGAATGGTAAATGTGATTTAAAATAATTTAAATACCTAACTATGATGTTGTTTGCCTCAAAACTTGAATTCTTCGGGTGAATCAATTCAACCACCATTAACCATCAACAAATGTACGTACAAGGATTTAATTTGTATCATTGTGAAGCTGAGATGTTGCCCTTTGACATAAAGCTGATAATTCCATCCTGCCAAAATGTACCCTTACGACGTGTCACATATTTGGAAAGGTGCAATAAATCATGGCAAGCCGTTAGCCAGAAATATTTTTTTGCCAGTCTTGAATTAATCAAAAGTGTGCCTTTTTGTGCACGAACGGCTTGCGTGGAAGCTACTCGTGTTAATCTTGGCCATTAAGTATTGGTCAGTTTAGTTTTCTAATGACAAACCTGCGTCATCTGAGCCATTTATTTAATTAATACTGATTTGTTTCACTATCAGTTGTGCCAATGATAGGCATTACTGTGGGTTTCTAGACATGATACTATTAGTTAATCTAGTGGCCAGCTGGCACCCTCTAAATTCTATCGGTGTCATCAGTTGTAATTACCCGTCTTGGCAGTCATCTACCAGTCTTTAAGACGCGCAGACTGGTCTTTGGCTAGGCCACTGAAACATGGTAAAGTGGCTCACTTCGTTTGTATCTGTTGTTTTGTTTCAGGCAACTCTTTGAGAGGGTCATACAGCTGAAAGTATTGAAGAAGATAAAGTTCTTCTTCAAGAAATACCTCGAGTTTGAACAGCGACACGGCTCAGAAGAGACAGTTAAGGCCGTGAAACAGAAGGCTGTCGAGTCAAAGGTCGTGGCCTAGATATGCAACAAGTCGGGTCGGAGGTTGTGGCCTAGATGTGCACCAAGTCGAGTGAAAGGTCATGGCTTAGACGTGCAACAGTTACCGAATGAATTTGGAATGACTGGGAAATTAACAAATGTGTGTGCTACGCTGAATTATTGAATCGGTGGTGGCGGCCTACACTAACAACAATCGCCACATGAACACTGACTGTACAAATCTTCCAAATTAGCACAGTAATATAGTGGCATGGATCTCGTAGCAGGGGATTATTTCAAAGATGTTCGGTCAAAGTTTTGTTGGAGGCGCCACTTACGGAATGTATATTTCCCGAATTACGCAAGCATTCTGATCTGTTTATGGATGCCAAATATATACAGCGAGCAAGCGGATTTAGTGTTTATGTCGACTTTAATGAAATATTACACTTTCAAATAAACGATATGTAGACAGTACTCGAAACTATTTCTGTAAATTTAAACATGATACCAAACATCTGTCGATTGCAGTTCGTTCTTCATAAAAACATAGGCCCTACTATCGAAGAGGTTTATGGATGCCATATATGTGCATAGTGGGCTATGTCCTTTTTGAGGACTTTGAAATTAGTGTATATTATAGTATATATTTTCAGTTTTCGGTATTTACTGATGAAAGTACATACGCATTTGTTTTTCATCTACGACTGAAACTACTGATAGTATCATTGTGCCTGTTCTTGTGATGGTTGTGTAGTATTTGCATGTATTATGATTATATGCATATACTCTTGTATCCTTATATCATGCACCATTGTATCGCACCTTATCTACAAGGAATCAAGACAGTTATTCCCACCAGAAGGTTAAGCCGAACCAGCACACATGTTTCTAGGTCTCCCCAGCCAGCTTTGATTACTCTCTTATGGGTCTTCATCAGGTGCCAAGCAGTATGCCTCTCAGGATCCTGGTGGCATAAATTTCAGAGAAGTATGTTGGATGCTATTTCAGTAGTATATCGCGTCCCTCAGGAGTTACGGATGATTATGAGCGAAAGAAAAGCAAGAAAGTAGTTTCGATTCCCATTTAAAAAGATAGGGAAATACCCGCTCATAATCATTCCAATTTGTAATCATTTTCACCCAAAAAGAATAGGTAGAAAAGGGGTAAGTTGAACTATAAAAATAAGGCAAAAGTCAATTCGATTTATCGTACAGGTATACGACGACTTTTTGAGTTCGAGGTACCAATTTACCCCTACTTTTTAGCCCTACAAATCGTATGTTAAAAGATGGGGAAATTTGTTTGTCACGCTCGCGAGCGCGCGCGCCCGGGAACGACGACGACGCGACGCCGTAAACAAGCGCTCTTTCTAATGGGGAGACGTGTGCGAGTTGAGATATTGAGATACTGCAGGGGTAAAATATTGACACTTTCTCTTGGGTGTCTGAATAAAATTTAATGAATGCGTGTATCGTGGAACGTTTCAATCGTACTGTAAGATCCGTATGTGAAGATATTTCACGAAAAACAAGACGTTAAAGTGCCTGGACGTATTACACCACCTAGACGATTCGTACAACGACAGTTATCATAGAAGTATTGCCATTGCGCCGTCTGAAGTGAACGTGTTCACTCAATAAGAGGTTTGGCAAAGGTTGTACGGAAATGAAGGACACCAAAAAGTCAAACTGGTTTTAAAAGTGGGCGATCACGTACGTATCAGCAAAATCAAGATACAATTCAAAAAAAGTTACTTACCCAACTGGAGTGACGAGATATTTACCGTCAAAGCAGTTCATCGTTCCGACCCGCCCGTTTATTGTTTAATCGTTTATCAAGATTCGCCGATATAGGGACCATTTTATGAACAAGAACTACAGAAAGTGGACGTGGCCAAAGATAAACTCTATCATATCGAGAAAGTGTTGCAGCAGTGCAAACGGGGAAGAAAGACACGGGTCCTGGTCAAGTGGGTAGGGTATCCCAACTCATTTAACAGCTGGCTGGATGAATCGTCTCTCGTCGCATATAAAAACTAGTACACACCGGACAGGAAAATCACTCAAATCGCTCATTCAAATCAGGAAAATCACTCACCCAAATCAGGAAAATCAGGAAAATCGATCACCCAAATCAGGAAAATCACTCAAATCACTCAAGTGTTTAGTTGGTAGGACTTAGAAAGGTTGTTGGCAGCCAGTAGAACAGTCGATGAGCTCTCGGTGCAGATGTTTATTGTTCAAATGCAAACAACGAAATGAACCAAGAGTTGCATTTTACGCACTAAAACATGAACTCGTGCTCCCTTTTTACCTGTCTATTTGCTCCCATGCTCCCCTTTTACCTGTCTATTTGCTCCATTGCTCCCTGTTACCTGTCTATTTGCTCCTTTGCTCCCTTTTACCTGTCTATTTGCTCCCATGCTCCCTTTTTATTTGTCTATTTGCTCCCATGCTCCATTTTTACCTGTCTATTCGCTCCATTGCTCCCTTTTTACCTGTCTATTCGCTCTATTGCTCCCCTTTTACCTGTCTATTTCCTCCCATGCTCCCTTTACCCCCTGTCCATTCGCTCCTTTTTTACCTGTCTATTTGCTCCACTGCTCCCTTTTATCTGTCTATTTGCTCCCATGCTCCTTTTTTGCCTGTCTATTTCCTCCCATGCTCCCTTTGTATCTGTCTATTCGCTCCATTGTTCCTTCTTACCTGTCTATTTGCTCCCATGCTCCCTTTTTACCTGTCTATTCGCTCTATTGCTCCCCTTTTACCTGTCTATTTCCTCCCATGCTCCCTTTATACCTATCTATTTGCTCCTTTGCTCCCCTTTTACCTGTCTATTTGCTTCATTGCTCCCTTTTACCTGTCTATTTGCTCCCATGCTGCCTTTTTACCTGTCTATTTGCTCCCATGCTCCCTTTTTACCTGTCTATTCGCTCCATTGCTCCCCTTTTACCTGTCTATTTCCTCCCATGCTCCCTTTATACCTGTCTATTCGCTCCATTGCTCCCCTTTTACCTGTCTATTTCCTCCCATGCTCCCTTTATACCTGTCTATTCGCACCTTTGCTCCCTTTTTACCTGTCTATTTGATCCATTGCTCCCTTTTACCTGTCTATTTGCTCCTTGTCTTCCTTTTACCTGTCTATTTGCTCCCATGCTCCCTTTTTATTTGTCTATTTGCTCCTTTGATCAATTTTTATGTGTGTATTTGCTTCATTTTGCTTAATTGACCTGAGTAGTATGTTAGGTAAAGTACCGCGCATGGTTTGATTAACACTGGAGGAAACCCATGTTAAGAGATAGCGATTTTCCCCCAGTAGCGCTCCCTGGTTATGAGATAGCGATTTCACGATGTTAAGAGATAAGGACTTCTCACAGACCGCTCCCGGGTTAAAGATAGGAGATTTTCCTATGTTAAGAGATAGGATTCCCCCAGAACTTGTCAAGGACTGGTGCGAAATGACGAAAGTAGTCACAAAACGGTTTTCGAAATTTTTAGGCGCGGTCCGTAGTAAACCCATGTTAAAGGATAGGCCATTTTCACCATGTTAAAGCATAGGAAATTTTCTTCATGTTAAAGGATAGGAGCTATTATCGTAAAGGTATGCGACCACTTTTCGAATTTTTCACCATGTTAAAGCATAGTGAATTTTTACCCCATGTTAAAGAATAGCAGCTATTATCGTAAAGGTATGCGACCACTTTTCGAATTTTTCACCATGTTAAAGCATAGTGAATTTTTACCCCATGTTAAAGGATAGGAGCTATTATCGTAAAGGTATGCGACCACTTTTTGAATAAAATAAAATATACCAAATACTGTACGTATACAGTATTTGAATATGTCACACACTAGATTGCTTGGTCCGTAGACCAAGGCTCCGCCAAGGATCGAGCATTTATTTGGTTGACGACGACAAAGAAATTATATACATTACCTGGTGGCTTGTTTTATTCGTTCTCGTACATTTTGCCACCTACATTGGAGGACAAAGTCGTAAGATATCACTACTTGGACATGTCGAAAATGTGGTGTTATAATAAGGCGTAATTTATAATAACAAAAGGATTATAAATTCAACGGAGACCGTTTTATCTGAAGTAATGTATACGAAATGTAGATTCCATATAGGACTATGTTATACCAGAACCTATAGCCTCGTTTTTTCGAACAGAGCGAACATTTTGAAATTAGACCTTTGATGTCTCTTATAAAACCCGTACTCGAGACGTGTCTGGACATGTTTGTTTGTGACGAGCGTGAGCGCGCGCACCCTGTATGTCATAAAACGGCTACGCGCCGTAATTTTGTACGCGAGGTGAGTTGATTAAACAGGCAGTGCTTTGGTTAGCCATTGTTTTGAGCTTTCGCACTTGAATATAATTCCATCATTTGATGTTATGGTCAGTGACTTTATAGCGAGTGAAAAATTTCCCTGTTAACTGGTATGAACTCGTAATGGCTGCTCTGTGACTGTGTGTTGGAAGAACATCTCGATATTCGGCCCGTGATAAAACATACGAGATACCAGTATTTGTCATACGAGATTTGTACTTACCAGCCGTGGATAGCCTGTTTGTAAACTGTTTTGAAGGGGTATTCCCTGTTCAAGTCTCATCTATTTTCCTCGTTGTTATTATTAACGAAGTAAATACAATCGACACGCTATGCACGATGCGCTATCGGCGAGCCACGTTGTCTCTCAGCGGCCTTGATACCAAACTTGGCAAACCTCTTTTTTCGAAACAGGCGCTTAACAAAGTGAAGCGTTATGATAGATCAATAGACTAGTGTATTAGCTATCGTTTATAAGAACTATATCGAACATCGGTATCAATCAGTATAATTCAAACAAAACTGATAACGAATGCTCTGTATGTTCGAAGAACAATAGACTAGTGTTATTATTATTATATTAGGTACCGATTAAATTCGTGTCTCTTATAAAACCCGTACTCGAGATGTGTCTGGACTTGTTTGTTTGTTGCGGGCGTGAGCGTGTGCACCCTGTATGAGATTATTAAACTATACATTGCTACGTATAGTAATTATGTGCGTGATGTGAGTTGGTCAAGCAGGTAGCCATTTGGTTAGCCATTGTTTTGGACCTTTGCACTTGAATATAACCCACATCAGGGGGCGTTATGTTCAGTGACGTGGTGTTACAGCAAGTAAAAAATTCCCCTGTAAAATGTCATTCTAGACTTTCTTTGATAATTTTAAACAGGTAGCGCTTTAGTTAGCCATTGTTTTGAGCTTTCGCAGGTTCTTGTAGTTATGGAGCGTGACATGTAAATACGTTTGTGTTGTTCACGAATAAACTGTGCAAACCTCATCTTGTGTCTTTTTCATAGTGTAATGCAAAGCATATGTTGGGAACCTAACTAATAGTCTTAGACTACTTAGTGGCATCCGTCGGTCACAAGTGGCCATGGTTCTGCGCCTTGAAAAGTCAGTTGGCACTGGAACAGCGCCTGTTGTGGCTGTGCAGGCCGATGCGGGAGTGACAGTCCCTGTCGCAGCGGTTGCACTTGAAAGCGGTGTCTGCAGGTGGAGCTTGCTGGCCGTTTATGCGTCTCACTCTCCGTTCGTCTGACGCAGGTTGCAACTTCTTTTCCCCTCTGCGCAGGCTGCGATTCAGTTCCTGTCTCCAGCGGGAGCAATCCTCGGCAAGGTCTTCCCATCCGTCAATGTCCATGTAAAGGGCCTTCATGTCTCTTTTACAGACATCTTTGAATCGGAGTTGGGGGCGGCCCCGAGCTCTCTTGCCTGTTGCGAGCTCGCCATATAGTAGGTCCTTCGGGATCCTGCCGTCCTGCATCCTGCGGACGTGTCCCAGCCAGCGAAGGCGACGTTGTCGTAGCAGAGTATAGATGCTGGGTGTGGCAGCACGTCGGAAGACCTCGTTATTTTTTATGCGGTCCGACCATTTGATGCCCAGAATCCGCCTCAGGCTGCGCATGTGGAAAGTGTTCAGCCTCCTTTCTTGCCTCGAGTACAGAGTCCATGACTCTCTGCCATATAAGAGGGCACTGAGGACACAGGCTCTGTAGACAGTCATCTTGGTGTTCAGGGTCAGTTTGGCGTTGTCCCAGACCCTCTTTGAGAATCTGGCAAGCGTTGATGTGGCTCGGCCAATCCGTCTGCTGATTTCGGAGTCCATGGAGAGGTTGTCGGTCATTGTTGAGCCGAGATATGTGAATTCCTTCATCACATCCAGCTGGTAGTTGTTTATTGTGATGGCTGGCAAGCTATCGGTGTCCTGGCTCATGATATTTGTCTTCTTTAGACTGATTGTCAGTCTGAAGTCCTCACAGGCTTGGGAGAAGCAATCCATAAGATTTTGAAGATGTTGCTCCTCGTGAGCTGTCAAAGGCAGCATCATGTGCGAACAGCATGTCTCTGATGAGAATCTCACGGATCTTGGTCTTCTCTTTCAATCTGGACAAGCTGTAACGTTGGCCATCTGATACAGTGTGGAGGTAGATTCCGTCAGTTGATGTTCTGAAGGCATGCTTTAGCATGACTGCAAAGTAGATGCCAAAGAGGGTTGGGGCAAGAACGCACCCCTGCTTGACTCCGGTTTTCACGTCGAATGGAGTTGATGATGACCCCTCTCATTCCTCTGTGGAAAGACTGAATCACGCTCAGAAGTTTTAGTGGACGTCCGATCCTTGCGAGGACATTGAAGAGGCCTTAGACGATATAGATACATACATAGATACATACATAGAGATATACATACATACATACATACATACATAGAGATATGCCACGAGACTACGGATGGCACATCACACGAGAGTACGGACGAGACAAGACACGAGATTATGGACGAGATATGCCGCGAGACTACGGATGGCACATCATACCAGAGTACGGTTGACACATCACACAAGAGTACGGACGAGAAAAGAGACGAGACTATGGACGAGATATGCCGCGAGACTATGGATGACACATCACACGAGAGTACGGACGAGACAAGAGACGAGACTATGGACGAGATATGCCGCGAGACTACGGATGACACATCACACGAGAATACGGACGAGACAAGAGACGAGACAACGGGCGAGATATACCACGAGACTACGTATGATTCGACGTGTTATCGCGTCAAAATGAGTGTGTGTGTGTGTGTGTGTGTGTGTGTGTGTGGTGTGTGTGTGTTTGTGAGTGAGTGAGTGTGTGTGTGTATGTGTGTGTGGAGGTGGTGGTGGTGGTGGTGTGTGTGTGAGTGTGGTGGTGGTGGTATGTGTGTGTGTGAGTGTGGTGGTGGTGGTGGTGTGTGTGTGTGCGTGCGTGCGTGCGTGCGTGAGTGTGGTGGTGGTGGTGTGTGTGTGAGTGTGGTGGTGGTGGTGGTGGTGGTGTGTGTGTGTGTGGTGGTGGTGATGGTGATGGTGGAGGAGGTGTGTGTGTGTGTGTGCGTGTGTGAGTGTGGAGGTGGTGGAGGTGGTGTGTGTGTGTGTGTGTGTGTGTGTGTGTGTGTGTGTGTGTGTGTGTGTGTGTGTGTGTGTGAGTGTGGTGGTGGTGGTGGTGTGTGTGTATGTGTGGTGGTGATGGTGTGTGTGTGGGTGTGTGTGGGTGTGTGGTGGTGGAGTGTGTGTGTGTGTGTGTGATTGTGGTGATTGTGGAGTGTGTGTGAGTGTGTGTGTGTGTGTGTGTGTGTGTGTGTGTGTGTGTGTGTGTGTGTGTGTGTGTGTGTGTGTGTGTGTGTGTGTGTGTGTGTGTGTGTGTGTGTGTGTGTGTGAGTAGGTGTGTGTGTGCATGTGTGTGTGTGAGTGCCTGAGTGTGTGAGTGTGTGGGTGTGAGTGCGTGAGTGTGTGTGTGTGTGTGTGCGCGCGCGCGTGTGTGTGTTTGTGAGTATGGAGGTGGTGGTGGTGGTGTGTGTGTGTGTGAGTGTGGAGGTGGTGGTGGTGGTGTGTGTGTGTGAGTGTGGTGGTGGTGGTGTGTGTGTGTGAGTGTGGAGGTGGTGGTGGTGGTGGTGTGTGTGTGTGTGTGTGTGTGCTGGAGGTGATGTGTGTGTGTGTGGGTGTGTGTGTGTGTGTGTGTGTGTGGTGTGTGTGTGTGTGAGTGTGGTGGTGGTGGTGGTGTGTGTGTGTGTGTGAGTGTCTGTGTGGGTGTGTGTGTGTGGGAATGTGTGTGTGTGAGTGTGTGTGTGTGTGAATGTGTGTGTGAGTGCGTGAGTGTGTGTGTGTGAATGTGTGAGTGTGTGAGTGTGTGACTGTGTGACTGTGTGACTGTGTGTGTGAGTGTGAGTGTGAGTGTGTGAGTGTGTGTGTTTGTGTGTGTGCGCGCGCGCGCGTGTGTGTGTACTAACTACTCTATCGTCGACACACTTCCGGAATGTTAGAACTGTAGAGTCAGCCATTACAGTCACATGACTTGAGATGTGAATAAGCGGGCATCGTCTAACGGGTAACCAATTCACTAGTCGGAACTTATACTTAGACTGTCAATACTGTCCCTATATAGTGAACGGATGATACATCACACGAGAGTGCGGACGAGAGTACCGACGAGACAAGAGACGAGACTATGACCGATATATGTCACGAGACTACGGATGACACATCACACGAGACTACGGATGACACATCACACGAGAGTACCGACGAGACAAGAGAGGAGACTACGGCCGAGATATGTCACGAGACTACGGATGACACATCAAACGAGAGTACCGACGAGACAAGAGACGAGTCTATGACCGAGATATGTCACGAGACCACGGATGACACATCACACGAGACTACGGATGACACATCACAGGAGAGTACCGACGAGACAAGAGACGAGACTATGACCGAGATATGTCATGAGACTACGGATGACACATCACACGAGACTACGGATGACACATCACACGAGAGAACCAACGATACAAGTCGAGACAAGAGACGAGACTATGGTCGAGATATGTCACGAGACTACGGATGACGCATCACACGAGAGTACGGACGAGACAAAAGACGAGACTACGGATGACACATCACACGAGAGTACGGACGAGACAAGAGACGAGACTACGGATGACACATCACACGAGAGTACGGACGAGACAAAAGACGAGACTACGGATGACACATCACACGAGAGTACGGATGACACATCACACGAGAGTACGGATGACACATCACACGAGAGTAGGTATGACACATCACACGAGACTACGGATGATACATCACACGAGAGTACCGACGAGACAAGAGACGAGACTATGACCGAGATATGTCACGAGACTACGTATGACACATCACACGAGACTACGGATGACACATCACAGCATGAGATTCCATGGAATCTCACGCACTGTTGTGTCATCCGTAGTCTCGTGTGATGTGTCATCCGTAGTCTCGTCTCTTGTCTCGTCCGTACTCTCGTGTGATGTGTCATCCGTAGTCTCGTGACATATCTCGGTCATAGTCTCGTCTCTTGTCTCGTCGGTACTCTCGTCCGCACACTCGTGTGATGTATCATCCATACACTATATAGGGACACCATTCACACACACACACACACAAACACACACACACACATACACACACACCACCACCACCACCACACTCACACACACACACACACACCACACACACACACACCACCACACACACACACACCCCACACACACACACCACCAACACCACCACCACTACACTCACACACACACATACACCACCACCACCACACTCACACACACACACCACCACCACCACACTCACACACACACACACACCACCACCACCACCACCACCACCTCCACCACCTCAGCACACACACACACACTCACTCACTCACGCACTCACTCGCACATACACACACACACCACCACCACCACACTCACACACACACACCACCACCACCACCACCACCACTACCACCACACTCACACACTCACACCACCACCACACTCACACACACACACCTGCACGCACGCACACACCTGTTTATTCGGTGGACTGAAGAGAATCGTAGAAGGTTGGTTCTTGCAACTCGTTGGTCTAAGTGTTTGGTGTTTCGTTTGTCAGACAAGTTTGTTTTTTATCACTCGTTGATCTAAGTGTTTGGTGTTTTGTTTGTCAGACTAGTTTGTTTCTTGTCACTCGTTGATCTAAGTGTTTGGTGTTTCATTTGTCAGACTAGTTTGTTTGAATGATTGATTCGTGCCTCTGGCTAGTTAAAGTTTGATTCGTGGAAGTGGAAGGTCTTAGTGTGGTTCAGTAAAGATACAAGATATGGTTTGCACAGTTTATTCGTGAACAACACAAACCTATTTACATGTCACGCTCCATAACTACAAGAACCGGAGAACAGACATTGATACAGGGTCTTGCAAAGTTTAATCGTGTACAAGACAAAAGAAAGTTCTTTACAGGTCACCCTCCATTACTGCCAGAACCATATGTTTCATATTGTTTCGTCACTGTTTCGAAACGGATTCTTGCAACCAAGTATTGATATTACACAACTGTTCGACTGTCACGTCGGATAGCTTCACACCTGCGTCTAACAAAACACTCAAACAGTCTTTCACCACTGCAGTTGAATTAATGGTCTCGACAGCCTCGTCAAAGTACATGTAACTTTGAATGTCATCGGATAACATACAATCGTGATGACATTTACTAGGATGGTCTTTTTGACTTGTCGTCTTGAGAGTTCAAAGATGCTACATGCTATGTGACGTGCAAGCGTCTTCTTCATTTCGGTCACAGGGAAATCTATGGTAAAGTTCGGACCAGCAAAGTCAGGAGCGGAAGTTGTAACGTTGGCAGGTTGGGTAGAAGTTGTGACATTGACAGCGTGAGTAATTGTGACGTCGTTATGAACGGAAGTTGGTGTCGATGCTGTCCCGTTGTCGTTAATCGTCTCTGTCGACACAGAGACCATTCGTTGCCGCTTTGCTGGTAGCGGGCCTTCAATGTAGTTCTGCAAGAATATTTCAATAACATTAAAAAATATTAAAGAATGCATGGGAATAGTACACCGTTGCTAGAGTACGGTGACACAAGGACCGGTAGGAAACAATGATAAGAAGTTACGTGATAGGCAGTAAGATGACAAATTGTATGATCATAAAGATAAATTGTCGACAAAAATTACCCGTGGATGCAACCATATAGGGAGTTAAGACGTCGCCATATGTTGATATGAAGGACAACGTAGCTGGCCATACTATTGGAAGCAGACGTCACAGAATATTACGTACTCGGATGTTAACAGGTAATAGACAAGTCCAACCATATAGGAAATAATAAAACGGGCGAAGTTTTAGCGGAAGTAAACATATACAGAGACGCCATTTTGACGGAAGGTATGGGGACGCCATTTTAGGGAAAGCATAGACAGGGGCAATGAGATTTTAGGTGAAAGTATATAATAAAACAATATAAAATATGACTCACCACAATCGCGTCCAGCTCGGCGTCCTCGGCCGCCCTCTTCTTCACACGGGGACAACTGCCGCTGGTGACGTGTCTCTTCCTGTTATATTTCCGTGTGAACGATGTGCCACAGTCCAGGCAGGTGAAGGGCCTCCACGATGGTCGTAGTTGTCTCGGGGTCGGTAGGTCCTTCTCGTGGGCAGCATCCGTTCGAACCATGATATACATATCAGAGGCTACGTAACCGTGTCGTTTGCATTGCAAATGTCCCCTATCGTCGACAACCATACGTTTCTTGCAGTATCTGCACTCGATGTAGAAGGGAGTATACTTGCGTACTTTGTCCACAAGGAGACCTCTGACCTCGATAACAGGGTCGGGGCTTACCGTTGATTCTAGAGTTGGCTCGTTCACGACCTCTTGTTCCGACGGCCCGGAAGGGTGGTTGATCACCGGTATGATGGGACGGCTCGTTCGCTCGTCCTCATCGCTCGAGTCTGCTGCATCGCGAAGGCGGTAAAAAGGTGTCTTCAACATGATGATGTTAGCCGTGGTGTCGTCGTAATACAAATGATGGTCCGAGTGGTAGAGCTCCGCGTTTATATAGTTAGTAAATGTGCCGAAAAGTCACGTGGGCGTGCCGAAAGATCACAGATTGTAGAGTAGAAAATACAAAAGCACGGACTGCAGAGTTTTAACGATGTCACTGCATCATGACGTCACATGAAGGGATTACATTACATACGCACAAGTTCAATACAAGGTCTAACCAAATCACTACCTGCTTGACCAACTCACCTCGCGCACAAAATTACGGCGCGTAGCAGTTTATAGTTTAACGATGTCACTACATCATGACGTTACATGAAGGGATTACATTACATACGCACAAGTTCAATACAAGGTCTAACCGAATCACTACCTGCTACACACACACACACACACACACACACACACACACACACCACCACCACCACCACCACCACCACTACCACACACAGACACACCACCACCACACACACGCACACACAGACACCACCACCACCACCACACCCAAACACACACACACCACCACCACCACCATCACACACACGCCCACACAGACACACCACCACATTCGTTTAGACCTATGTTAAAGTTGTAAATGTATAGGCTACGGTGAAACGGGGGTGTTATACCTAAAAAAATGGTTCACAACCTATAACATATAAGAAAAAACACCATTGCGCATGCGCAATGGGCTATTCAACGCCGTCACTGACCTATTTAATGACGTCTTTGACCAATTTTTATAGTAAAAAGAGAAAAAAAGAAACAAGACGCACAAATTATGGCAGTATTCGAACATTTAGTTCACAACTTATCCATCAGGTGGCACCACTTGTAGTTCATGACCTATCCCCTAAGGGTGTGTGTGTGTGTGTGTGTGTGTGTGTGTGTGTGTGTGTGTGTGTGTGTGTGTGTGTGTGTGTGTGTGTGTGTGTGTGTGTGTGTGTGTGTTAATGTAGTTCATAAAGAATCCGCTAGGTGGCGCTACTGGTCAAACCAAGACGCACGAATTTTGGCAGTACTCGAACATTTAGTTCACAACTTTTCCGTCAGGTGGCACCACTTGTAGTTCGTATACATTTCGCTAGGGGGCGCTATTTTAGTCCATAACAATTTCGCTGGGTGGCGCTAATTTAGTTCCAAAAAATTCCGCTGGGGCGTTATTTTAGGTCATAAAATTGTAGTTAATAAAAAAATCCCCTAGGGTGGTGCTATTTTAGTTCGTTACCTATCCGCCAAGTGGCGCCACTTGCGCAACTCGCCTTTGACCTACATCCGGGTACTTGATCTTGACCTACATCCGGGTACTATCCTCTTCTTCAACTCATAATCACTCATACGCGCTGGACCACCTCTATTACTACTCAAGAGTATGCATGCAAACAACAGATAAAATAATTATAACTGAGGACATTTGTTTACTGTTACTTGAATTGTTTAATTATATATAAATGGAATTGGCATGGTATGCTTTGGAATTGCTTAGTGAAATATAAACTGATGCATATATAATAGAATAAATATATCAACATAATTATATTAAATTATATATATATATATATGATTCAATAATAAATATTTGAATGTATTGTGGAATTCCTTGGAAGTTGAAATTGAAAAGGATGGCAGAATTCGGATTCGATTAAAAAATGCAATGTGTTTTATTAGACACTATTCGATGAAGGGAACTTTGGGGAGATGTAATTTACTGGAATAGTTTAACCAAGTCCAAACATGTTACTTATAGTGAGTTTTTTTTGCAACAGACCACCATTTCTCAAACATCACACTGAACTGTACATGTATTTGTTCATATGACTCACTGTACACTTTTAATGTGGCTCCCTTACGTGTGTCACAAAAATGATAAGGGCCATTACCATTAAAACTGGACTGTTACCATCAAGTTTAGTAAAAGTAAAGTGCCATCTTACAACAAAACATATTTTTTGTTTAATCTGAACGTTTTAGCCAGTAATAGTAAAGTGTACTACAAACTAATGAAGCAGCAAAGGATTCAGCTATACGTTTTTTATATATTCATACTTCATTGTTTAGTATTACATTTGACATTATCACAAAACAACATCTCAAAAAGTACTTAATAATAGTAAGATTATATAGTGCCATACATCTAGATACATCCATTTGGAGGCACTTGATAGATTTTGAAACTAGTACTACAAGCTTTGAATCTGTATCTTGAATAATAAGTACTTGTTTTCTTGACAGATTGAAAGTTGAAAGTTGAAAGTTGAAACCTACAAATATGTAAAACTGGAACTGTAATGGAATATTTTGTATGTATGAATTTTTTTATACAATATTTCATCATAATGATGGCCCATATCATCAATAAACGTGGTACTTATTGATGTACTATATGTGCACAGGACTGACACAGACCCAAACTGTAATACAGTTAGATTAAAATGTGTCACAGTGTGAAGTGAATAAACTGAAAGAAACATTGAAAACTGGTGTGTGAATTTGACTAATGCATTGGCACAGTCTGTCATGTAGTCTTATTTATTTGTGAATTGTTTCTCCATATGAATAATCTGTTGATATATTTCATGTTGGCTTCAGTATTACAAATCGAATTATGAACAGGGACATGCAAGACACTACAGATCACATTGTTGTTGCCAAAAATGGGATAAGAAGGCACCGAGTAATTCATTCTACCTTTTGGTCAATCTAATCTTACTTGTCCAGGGTTTTTATTTTCACTGTACACTCACCTGTGTAGTGCAATGTCCGTAGCTGAAATTTTCATCAACCCCATTCGCTTCTGGATACAGTGCAGGCTGGTATAACACGTCTGTTGCCTTTTCCAAGTCTCTCCCTTGACCACAACTTGAAGTGACGTTATGCGGCTAATCGAATCAATCGATATATTCTGAAAGTTCATTTATTTGCATTAGTTGATAATAAACAACCGTTATCTTCTAATTATTGTTATACTGACAAAACAGATTTTTATCAATATCGCATCATGAATTCAGTGAATTCGTTCATTTGTTTGTGAAGGGCTGTACTAATTATGATTGTAAGACTACATTTCTTGATGTGGTCTTGATAACACACACACATAATATATATAACATTTTTATTATATTAAAAACTCCACTTAAATATTTGTGTATCAATAATACATTGCACAATGTCCTGATTATGCATCTATTAGTGCATGGTAGTGTGCAATTTGTCTACATTTTTATATAAATTAAGCAAGTTGCTTGAACACTTTTAAATAGTGAAGTAAACAACTGTATAAAAAGGATGCACACATCCTGTCAAGAATAAAAATAATTTTATTAAGAAAATGATCAAAAATAGTTTGATGAAAATCATAGACATAGTATTTTACGAAGATAGAATGAACCTGAACATTTGAGGTGGGAACAAGTATAATTGCTCTATTTAAGTTTGAAATAGTGATTTCTAGAATAATTATTCGATACCCGTTGAACTGCGTAGTACTTACCTTCTAGCTATTGGTCGAATCAACGAGTCTGCACGCAAATCATACAATGACAA
>OZ023206.1:63251928-63279428 GCA_963995525.1 Escarpia spicata | reverse complement strand
GAAGTATTCCAGAAACTGTCCCAAACAGAGGACAACCCGTCTCAGGTTACGACCTAGATTAAGGCGAATAACAAGTTATACAAGAGGTGTTCAGCGCCAATTCAATCACACACACGCGGCATCCATTGTATTCACACAGCTACGCCTCGATGCTATCAGAGGTTGTAAACGAGATCACTAGAGCGTTTAGACGCAATTCGCACGCGTGCGCTTTGTTTTAAGTGTTTGGTATATATTAAAATACTCAAATGTCAACGGAACGTAACTTGTAATATAAATAATTAATCAGAACAATAATTGCTCAACAACTCTACAGTTACTGCAAGAAGAATATATTCTTTCGTATGTACACGATACCGTATATAGCCAGGCACTCGTTATACAACTTGGTGAAATGTACACACTACGGTATACAACCAGGTACTCGTTATACAACTTGGGGAAATGTACACACTATTGTATATAGCCAGGCACTCGTTACACAACTTGGTGAAATGTACACACTACTGTATATAGCCAGGCACTCGTTATACAACTTGGTGAAATGTACACACTACTGTATATAGCCAGGCACTCGTTATACAATTTGGTGAAATGTAAACACTACCGTATATAGCCAGGTACTCGTTATACAACTTGGTGAAATGTACACACTACTATATACAGCCATGCACTCGTTATACAACTTGGTGAAATGTACACACTACTGTATATAGCCAGGTACTCGATATACAACTTGGTGAAATGTACACACTACTGTATATAGCCAGGTACTCGTTATACAACTTGGTGAAATGTATACACTACCGTATATAGCCAGGTACTCGTTATACAACTTGGTGAAATGTACACACTATTGTATATAGCCAGGTACTCGTTATACAACTTGGTGAAATGTACACACTACTGTATATAGCCAGGTACTCGATATACAACTTGGTGAAATGTACACGCTACTGTATACACCCAGGTACTCGTTATACAGCTTGGTGAAATGTACACACTACTTTATACAGCCAGGTACTCGTTATACAACTTGGTGAAATGTACACACTACCGTATACACCCAGGTACTCGTTATACAACTTGGTGAAATGAACACACTACTGTATACAGCCAGGTACTCGTTATACAACTTGGTGAAATGTACACACTACCGTATACACCCAGGTACAACTTTGTGAAATGTACACACTACTGTATACAGCCAGGTACTCGTTATACAACTTGGTGAAATGTACACTCTACTGTATATAGCCAGGTACTCGTTATACAACTTGGTGAAATGTACACACTACTGTATACAGCCAGGTACTCGTTATACAACTTGGTGAAATGTACACACTACTGTATACAGCCAGGCACTCGTTATACAACTTGGTGAAATGTACACACTACTGTATATAGCCAGGTACTCGCTATACAACTTGGTGAAATGTACACACTACCGTATATAACCAGGTACTCGTTATAAACCTTGGTGAAATGTACACACTACCGTATATAGCCAGGTACTCGTTATACAACTTAGTGAAATGACGTAAACTGGGACGAACGAACGGAAATGCCTAATTTCAAAATAGGCAGTATGTGGGCTCAGTCCAGTCAGTGTTGCGTCGATTCAGAGACCGCTGTTCTTTCACTAGACTACCTCGCCCCATCACGTAGTCCCACGTGACATTTGTATTCTACTATGGTGACAACTCAGTTAACTATCCAGGTCGGACCCTGGTATATATAATACTCGCATAAGATGTGTGGTTATTGCCGTGCAGAAATTCCTACGCGGGTCTGCGGATGTTTACAAAACATTGCTTTGGGTTGTATATAGTAGACCTAACGCGGTAATGTGGCCTTCTTCCGCAAACTATACAAGGCATAATTTAAAGGCGCATACATTGCACAGCTTACGAAACCACAATTAAATAATGTGTTTTTGAGGGTTTAGCCAAGTCTTTGAAGTGGCGTATTTTAATGCGCTGCACAACAATTTCTTAACATTTAGTGTTATCCATTTACTTATTTATTATATAATAATAAATTTAAAAAAATGATAAAGCACAAATGAGAATTCAGATACGAGAAATTATAAAAAGGCGGTGAACTAAGCTTATTACAGACGTGAGAGATCTTCGTTAAAAACACAAAAAAGAGTATTATAACATAGGCGACGAGGAGAATAAAATGAGATCAAACAGACGTGCAGAAGAAACTGCATGCTTACAAAGTATTGAGAGTAATAACTGTTCAAGCACATGGAAGGCGGACGACTCGGAAGACACGAAGAAAGTTTAATAAGCAACCGTGTATGTCTGCTATTTGAGTACGAAAGTACTTACACCTACGCACATACGCACGCATGCATTCATATTGTGGTATCTTATGACAATAATATTATTACATAAGAGAAAACATATTTTTAAAGGCTATTTCGATTCTCGATTCCACAATAGTTGAGGAACATACTTCAAAAGATCAGATATATGTAATTTTTTGATGTAACTGTGACACTTATGGATATTATATATATATATATATATATATATATATATACATATATATAGATTTAACAAGATTGCCATCCAGAAAATTAACTCTAGATGGCAGGTGGACAAGGTAGCCTTTTGGCTTATCGAGAGTCCACTATACTTTTTATCTACGTGTATTCCGCCCTTTTAAGGTATGTGTCGATTTCATTTTTAAACATACTACTAGCTCTAACACAATCAGGAGATAATCTGTTCCATTCATTCAGAGTCCTTTGTGAGAATGAGAACTTTCTTACAGTATTGGAAATAATTAACTGGTACACTTGACAATTGCTTGATTTTCTTACTTCGATTAAGTTTGATCTTTTCCAGCAGATAGCGGCACCAAATAATTTAGGATCATTGTAGCGGTAAGTTATTTACAACATATCTACGGTAGTCTAGGACAGTTTTTCAAGTAAAATATCGATGTTTGACGTGTTTGTTGTCTAGGTCTGTCTAGGTAAGATATACTTTGAGTGTACTTAAGATAGAAGTTTATGTGAACATTGTGTATACGTGGGTGATAATATGTGATCTTGCTATGCAGATTCATAAGTTCAACTGCTATCACCTTTGTTTTCAGAGGTTATATGCCATACCTAATGATTATCTGATTTAAAAAAATTAATTAAATGTATTTATTTAAATTTCATGGTGAAAATTAATAATCTTATTACAAAATACAATTTTATGGTTGCAAATACAAAATAGAACAAAGCTTTGTCAAATAACATAAGATTTTTTTGTTTCGTGAATAGAAAAGATGAGCGGAAACCATCGAATGACTGATGAGCGACGCTTTGAGGTTGTGGTACTACACAGAAATGGAGCCGGCATGAGGGAAATTGCAAGGAAATTGAGAATTTCCAAGAATGAAGTTGTTAGTATTGTGCAGAAGCACTGGAATACAGGCTTTGTGAAAGATCTTCCGGGGAGAGACCGAAAGAAAGCAACTACAAAATGGCAAGATCGTCAACTCATCCGTACGTCCTTGAATGACTGTCGCTTGACCTCCAGTGACTTAAAGAAACGTTGACAAGATGAGTGTGGATTTAACGTATCTAGTCGAACAGTTAGGAACAGATTAAGTGGCAGTATTAAGGGTGTGTGTTGCAATTAAGAAGCCCCTGCTCTCTGCCAAGAACCGAAAGACACGGTTGCAATGGGGAAGGAGGCACAGACATTGGTCTGATGATGACTGGCAACGTGTTTTATGGTCAGATGAAAACAGCATTGAGCTTTTCAACTCTTCAAAGATAGTTTATGTGAGGAGGAGACAGGGAGAAAGATATAGTGAACAATGCATTGTCCCAACTGTGAAGTTTGGTGGTGGCAAACAAATGATATGGGGTTGCTTTAGCGGCCAAGGCGTTGGTTTCCTCCATAGGGTCGACGGCACGTTGGGCCAAGCTCAGTAGATCAAACTCCTTAAAAAGAGCATGTTACCATCTGCAGATAAGCTGCACGGTGGCAGAAATTACATCTTTCAACAAGACAATGCGCCATGCCACAAAGCAAAGAAAGTCATGGACTTTTTTGAAGAGAAAGACATCACAGTAATGGACAGGCCTGCCCAATCTCCAGACCTAAACCCCATCGAGAATCTGTGGTAAAACCTGAAAGTGCAGGTTCTTAGCTGCAAGCCAAGTTCGCTGGATGACCTTTGGGAGAAATTAAATACCGCCTGGCAGAGTATAACACACGCCGAACTCCTAAAACTAATCCATTCAATGCCTAAGCATGTCAAGGCTGTTATTTCAGCCAGAGGAGGTGATACTCGATATTGATATATGCTACAAATACAGAATGGAAAAAACATTAGAATGACAATTTCTTAAATCCTTAACTTGGTTTCATTGATAATGCTAAAATAAAACAGATTATATTGCATATTAACTGAAAAAAAGATGTCTATTTACTGAAAAGTCGTGAATATTACCTAACACAATCAATGTCCCAGTTATATTTTTGCAGTACTGTATATATAATCTACACTGCTCCTTTACTAATGTAACTTCATGTCCTCTGGTCCTTCTATCTTTCTTAACTGAGAAAAATATTTCTATCAATATTTTCATAATTATTCAATATTTTAAACACTTCTAGCTGATATCCTCTCAGTCTCCTGGTCTCTAGTGTTGTTAACGCACATTTTTAAGGCGTAGTTCGTAACTAAGATCCCTCAGTTTTGGTATCATTTTAATTGTTCTCCTCTGTATTCTTTCTAGCATATCTATGTCCTTCCTGTGATATGGCCTCCACGTAAGAATACAATATTTTAAATGAGGCCTAACTACTGTTTTGTACAGAGTATTATTAGCTCTTTTTGCTTATACGTTATGTTTCGCGTAATTAATCCAAGGATTTGATTTCTCTTTGAAGCGACAATACAGCACTGCTCTGAAACCTTCATATCAATACTAATGGTTAACCCTAAGTCCTTTTCTTTTACAGTAGTACTTAGTACAGAACCTCCAATTGTATATTGTACATCTTCGTTCACATGTCCAGTGTGGAGGCATTTGCATATCCCAAAATTGAACAACATTTGCCATTTTTCAGACCATTTTATCAACCTGTGAAGATCACCTTGAAAATGTTGTCTATCTCCATCACGTTTAATCCTTCTAAACAATTTGTATCATCCGCAAATTTCAAAACTTTGCTTGTTATATCATCGTCCAAATCGTAGATATATATTAAGAATAATATAGGTCCCAGTACTGATCCCTGTGGTACCCCACTTAAAACAGATTTCCAATTTGAAGCCTCCCCATCAACTATTACCCGTTGTCTTCTGTCAATTAGCCATTTTATTCTATCCAGTTAATTAAACCATTTCCTACGCCATAGGCCTTTAGTTTAAGCAGTAATCTTTGATGTGGCACTTTGTCGAAAGCTTTCTGAAAATCTAAGTAGATAATATCTACTGGTGATCCCTCGTCTACCCACTTAGTGATATCTTCCAAAAAACATAACGTATTTGTTAAGCATGACATCGCTTTTAGAAACCCATGTTGAGATGGGTTTAACAAGTTATGTTTAACAAGAAAATCCATCATGTGATCTTTAATTAGTCTTTCTAATAATTCGCAAATCACTGACGTTAAACTCTTGTTTCTGGAACCTGTTTTAAATAACGGTATAATGTTTGCTTCTTTCCATTCTAAAGGAACCACTCCCTCTTCTAATGACAATTTGAAAACTGTTGCAAGTGGTATGCTAACTTATTCTACAATTTCCAATAGTAGTTTGGGCGGAATCCCATCCACTCCAGGTGATTTATTATCCTACATAACCCTAATTTTCTTAGCTACCATTTCTAGGGTTACAGTTACAATATGGATGACGTTATAATGAAGATTGTATAATTGTTGACTTAGAGTATCACCTATTGGGTGGTGTTGAAATTGTTACAATGGCGTCAGCATCAGCAGGGATCATATGACTAATGCTATGTATAGGGTGGAGGTACTGAGGTTGGAATGTAAAATAGAACAGACGAGTCCAGAACCCGACAGAGCATAGACATGTAATCTGCTCTCTTCTGTGGAGAGAAACCATTACGGTGTGGTCGACAAACATGAAGTCTTTACCCAGTGGTGACTTTGACGTTGAATTTCTCCATGCATATATAGAGTAGAAGAAATGCCGGAGGTATGTGGAATATATATATTATGAGTGAATGTTAGATTATAGTTATTGGCTTAAACATCTGGTTTTTACATTGTTATAATTGTGTCAAAGGGTGTGGTAAATAATAAATAAATATGGTCAGCGCAATGATACTGGTATCTCAAGATTTACGCAGGGTGGCGAATCACCGCTATGTTATGTGAATGTTAGATGGTAACAAGAAACGAACATAGGTTGTGTTACGGTGTCACAGATAATGGTTATTGGTGTATAGTTTGTTGGGACTTAGAATACGTAAGGTGGTGGGGTTGTTTATTACTAATTGTATATTGGGTCCGGATATGTATATATCTAAGGAGAACATTAGCTACATATATTTGTGTGTTGGTACTATGTTTGTATGTGGTGTCGATGGAAAAACATTATGATATGAAGGGTGTAGCTTACACACCAAGGAATAAGAATATGTTATTATTATAGTTATCATTTATTGTAGTGTCGGGGCGGGGTGAAGTCTGACAAAGTGCACTCGAGGGCGGTAGACGCCGAGTAACACCTCGTATAACAACAGTGTGAGAGCAGACGGCTTACGCGACAATGGAGAATTCACACTGAGGGACGCATTATCCTCAAGTTGACGGTGATGACAAAATGTGGTATCGTTCATTATAAACATTATGTTCTCGCATCTCTTTATTGCGAGTGCCACGCAGACAGCCGTAGGGTGTTGAACTTTTGTGCCTATATGACGATTATGTTATAGAACCTTATGGTGAAATAGTATAGGATTGAAGAACTGGTCAATTCTTGTGTACCTATAAAATGTTATGATAGAGATGTATGTACGTAAGCCTTTGTATGATAAGAGGTTAGGGAGGCTGACGAGTCTTCCTTGAAGAATCGCTGTATTTTGTTCTTTGGAAGAAGGGTCAATAAATTTGGAAATTTCTTTAATTGTGTATAACTACTTCCCTTCTGACATATCTCAGAACCCGGATATTTATTAGCAAGGCCGTTTCACTAGGCGGTTCTTGACAGTTAATTTTCAAGATAATTTTTGTTCGTAGCTTCTCTTCGAATTTCAAATTTCAGTTGTAGCTTGGCCTAGTGCTTCTTTATAAATGTTGTAGTCTTCGTTATTTCCATTACGTCTATATGACGTCGTTTGTTTGTACTTAATTTTATAATGGCTTCTTTCGATAAGTATTTCTTTCTGGACAGTTTCCCTTGTTTTTTCAAGGGAACAAATGTATCAACAATGCACTCTATTTCACTCCTTAAGAAATTCCAGCATTCTGTTGCCGTCTTATTCTTCAGTGTGTTGTTCCAGTCTATCTTTGTTAAATATTTCCTCATTTCCTTATATCTTTCTTTGTGGAAATTTCTCCTAAACTGCTTTTTATTATTTCTTTCTGGTTTTACTTTGATGATAAAATGTATCTGGTCGTGATACATATATATATATATATATTGGAAATTACGCCCCGCACCGCTAAATCGTCTGGTCAATCAGATGCCTGGTTCATTGACACCAGTACTCGTCAAACACTTCATTCGTCGTCTGGACAATTCCACGAAGTGGACGCAATAAAAGCATAAACGGCCGCACTGATTCATTTGATTTGATTGATGGTTTGCGGAGACGAACCGAAGTCCGACAAAACGTCTACACACATGCAATGCTCGTAACCGGTCGTCATCAAAACAAACCCGCTTTGTGGCAGGCAAAGTTAGATGAGATCATGATTTGACACGCGCGAGGCAATGGCCGACGCGCGATCTAGAGCCCAGTTCTGGTAACGATTTAACGCATATGACACGGCTCAGTGGTTTTATCCGATCAGTTAAACGACGAGATCAGCAGTTCCAACGCAAATTTCTACCTCGAGACGACAGCGATCAAACGTGTTTGTGGCGATAATATCGTCAGCAGGACACGGCCGAAAACGTCAGTCGGCTGACGGACTGACGGACGGACGTTTGGTATGTACACGTAAAACCTATTTTCATGAACTCTTTAAACGAACTTTATTGACTAAAACTCAGGAATCTTGTCAGTTTTTCGGTAAAACATTGGTTTTCGGGATTTCTTAGAGCTCAGTGAAATAACGACGAGATTCCCGAAACACCGCGATGTCAGTGACATGACAGTTTTAACAACATTGTGGCAGAGTAGCCCCCATATGATTTTAGATGATTCTTAAATGGTCAATCTTACGTTGGCATATTAGACTCGAATAAGGGACATTTCGCAAACCGGATATTTTGCAAAAGGACAAGTAGACACCGAGAGGGAGGGAGACATTTGATAAACAATTTTGTTTAATTAATGTTAGATGTATTTTTTGCATACTAAATGTGTTCATTAATTAAAAAAAGGTTTGAACTGATGACAGATCGATGGAGTCATGTGGAATTGTCTTCTGTACCAATTCTACAAACATATCAATCACCAATACATACCAGCATCGAATGCAAACACACAATGCAATATTGTGAACATTAAAAATATATTCTGTTATGGATAATGTAGCAATACTAGTACACAGAACCAACGTAAATAACATCAAATTAATGTTAGTCATATTTTTAATTGAACAAAATAGCCCCTCAAACCGATAAGCTTCAGATGGAATACCTCGAATTAATCAGTCACGGGTTGAATATGTTCTTTGGTCAAGTGTAGCCCGTTCTTTACAGGTATATGTAAAACAATTGTAAACCACATACTTTATGAATACCAGACTTTGTGCATGTATTGTCTTTCGAATACATAGCATTAATTGCAAGATCTTTACAGACTTGGAATAAACAACCAGACTGAATAAATAGCAACAGCATTTCAATGGAAAAACAATGTTAACAAGAGTGGAAGACGTTCATAAATACAGTCGTACTCACACACGCACACGCACACACTCACACTGAAACACACTGAAACAAACACTGAAACACACACACATACACATACACACACATACACACACATACAAACACATACAAACACATACACACAAACACACGCGCGTGCGCAGACTCGCACATAAGCTATCTCTCTCTATCTCTAACTCTAACAAACACACACAAACACATACACACACACCTACACACACACACACAGTAGTAGGTGTGTGATCCTGACATACAAAATAATTCAAAAGATCAAAAGGTTTTGCCATTTCTCTCTCTCTCTCTCTCTCTCTCTCTCTCTCTCTCTCTCTCTCTCTCTCTCTCTCTCTCTCTCTCTCTCTCTCTCTCTCTCTCTCTCTCTCTCTCTCTCTCTCTCTCTCTCTCTCTCTCTCTCTCTCTCTCTCTCTCTCTCTCTCTCTCTCTCTCTCTCTCTCTCTCTCTCTCTCTCTCTCTCTCTCTCTCTCTCTCTCTCTCTCTCTCTCTCTCTCTCTCTCTCTCTCTCTCGCACGCACACGCATACTCCCCCCCACACACACACACATACACACACACACACACACAAACTCGCTTTCTCTATCACACACACACACGCACGCGCACATGCATACACGCATGCATGCACGCACGCACGCACGCACACACACACACACACACACACACACAAACACACACATATGTTTTAATATGTTTTATTATATAACTATAATTGTACATATTGTACGGTTCGGCAGCTTCAATCAGCCAACTCCCATTCAAACAAGGCGAGATCGTCATCGAGATCACCACAAGTCGAGATCGTCATCGAGATAATCATGGCCTGGCAACGACAGACTACTGCGCTTGCACTCGTGGTACTGTTACACTTGTGCTGCGTGTCCGACTCAGGTAGGCACTATTTGTAACGATACTTCAGTTCCGGTTTTGCTAGAGTTATCCGGGTGATTTTGACATTTTACAGACAATTACTTATCCCGAGTCCTTCTCCTTGCGTTACGAACGAGAATGTGTTGTGTTATTATAGTTTCTATCTATGGTAAGCTTCATTGCCTGTGGACCACACTAAACGTTACCATGACACCAACAAATAATATATATAAAATGGCTTAAATTCCAATAATTACATTTCGAAGACCTACTACCAACAACATTTAGACGTATTCACAATTCGTTTTCGGAGATTCGCCCAAAATAGCAGTTTTCGTAGCACTACAACCAGATATTGCAACTGTCGTTGGGGATACTGTCCGACACGTACACGCAGAGCACACTATTATGATTCGTGTCTTTTGGCAAATATATTTTAATTTTATTGATTTAAATACACCGATGAAACCTTTGTGTTTCGCAAAGTTAGACCTATGTCTAGACATAGATATACTGATATTGCAAAAACATTGTTGTTTTTCAAACTCATAATGCGATATACAAGTATAGGCCCTTAATATCTTATTTGGATGAAACTAAGCCGTACACATTTTCGCATGTATGTCATTTTGTTTAAACCGATGCTGTTTATTCCGCTTTTTATGCAAGGTTCTTATTATTGTAAATGTTATTGTAATGTAAATTTGATGATGGTATATTGCCCGCCAAATTGCGTTTAATAGTCTGAAATTTAGTGAGTCTCATTTTAAAATTAGTTTTGGAAAATAATACGACATGATAGTTATTTTAGGTTTGTAACGTAAGGTCACAACTTGGAATATATATATATATATATACACACACACACACACACACACACTACTACAACTACGACGACAACAACAACTATTACTACACCACCACCTACGACAACTACTACACTCGCATCTACAACTACCTCGCTGGACACCACCACAATTATTGATACAACTACCACACCTGTCGCCACTACTACCACACCTGTCGCCACTACTACCACACCTGTCGATACTACTACCACAGCTGTGGCTCCCACGGAAGCGACTTCTTTTCTAGTCTTAGTAGGAGTCTCTATCATCCTCATTGTACACCTTTTTATATTATAATTTGTCTTATTATTATTGGATGTACAGTCTGGATAAATAAATCCACTTCTGTTCTGTTCTGTACTACCACACCTGTCGCCACAACTACCACACCTCTCGATACCCCTACCACACCTGTCGTTACTACTACCAATCCTGTCGCCACAACTACCACACATATCGATACAACTACCACAGCTGTCGATACTACTACCGCACCTGTCGTTACTACTACCACCACACCTGTCGCCACTACTATCATACCTGTCACCACAACTACCACACCTTTCACCACTACTACCACACCTGTCGCCACAACTACCTCACCTGTCGATAACTTCTACACCTGTCGACAAACAACAATAACAACAACAACAACAACTACTACTACTACTACCAAATCTTCCACCACAACCAAAACAGCCGGCACAGCTACAGTCACCGCAAACACGGACACCAACACACCGTCCGTCGACGACGACACCGCGACACCTGGCGACACTGCTTCAACTACGACGACAGCGACGACTAGGAAGTCACCAAGCGGCGTCACTACGTCGAACACGGGCTCGTTTTCTTCCTTAACGTCTGATGGCGTTTCAGACAATGCAATTGCAGCCCAATATAACATTCTAATAATTTTACACCCATCCCATCGCAAATATTCATAATAAAGCTTGAAGATCGCGATAACAATACTATATTGAGAATAGTCTTCCCTAATATGCTAGCTCGATTAAAGTCAAATTAATTAGTTATTAGTTTTGTGCATGTCCTAGAATTGTATTATATAAATGCAAAGGTAATTGCTGTACCACATTGCACTTATTTGCTTCGTGTTTGCAATGTGTTAAGATAACAGTATGACAACATTTACAATTAATGGATTTCACGACTGTCCTAATCAGTATCAGTCTAAATTTAACGCTAAATAATATAATCTGTATGAACGTATACATAGGGCCCTGCCTACCTGTTCGTAAAATTAGTTTGTATACGTATAGCCCTGCTTACTTGTTCGTAAAATTAGTCTGTGTACGTATAGCCCCTAGCTAACATGAAACAAGCCCTGACGTCTCCCCGCGAAAAACAAAATTAAACGCGCGTGACACAAGTGTCAAACGCTCTTTGCCCTAACGACCAATCACGAGCGCGCTGGGCGTGGCCTTAAAGCGCCTGTTAGTTTTTTTAATAATAAGTGAAGGGGTAAGAAAAGAAAGAGTGCCCCTGACAATACCGTTTTGGTGTTAGGTGTGAATTTTTTTCGAGCACTTTGACATGGCACATGTTAGTCCAGTGAATATTAAATGTACTACTGCATTAGATCTTTCACGGGGTAGCAATACATATACGCTAGTCGCTCGCGTATTCGCACAGTGGCTATTTTGTAGCACGCACCAATATTTCAAAATCCGTCACCAGATTAGGGCGAAATTGAGGGGTGTCAGGTTTGGGTGGATTTTTCTTTAAAAAAATGAGGTGTCAATGGAGGTTAAATATGCTGTGAAATTTTCAAGAAATTCATAAGACAAATTTTGCAGGAAATGAAGGAAACGTTATAATGGCCACCAATGTAAAATTTAAATGTGGTCTTAACCCAAATTAGAAATACGGCCCGTTTTATCACGAAAACCGCCAAAATGTGATTTGAGCAACGGGTGATGGTTTTTCGGCAGCATTTGGAAGCTGATGTAGACCAGAATACGGTGCAGCTTTTGCATACTGTTAGTATTACGTCTAAAAGAGGTTCTAAAAGTCATTAATAAGCCAGTTATTAGGTGATATGCATGGAAAATAAAGTGATAATTTAGGTGGTGTGAAGTTTAAAAACTACATTTCAAGCATGTTCTATGATACTGAGTACCACAAAAAGTGCATATGTGTCAGGGCGTGGAGTTTCTTTTAAATCTGCATCATGCGCGACAATATTGACATATATCAAGTAATTTCCAGTATGATGAATTTCGCCTCAGTTATATCATTTATATTTTTGTAAGCGACATCTATAAATGCGTGCTTCTTAACTCCAATACAAACGTGAGTGTTTCTCCTGTTTCAACTTGTCCTTCCTAATTATATGGCACTTGTATACATCATACTTGGATCGCGCAATAAGCAATAATGGGCAAGCTGGCAACATTTTGATTCCACCCTCCCCCCGTGAGGAACCCTTAATTGTAGTGAAAAGTTGGCCACCATAGGAAGCAGGTTGTCCACACACTTCTACCAAGCAGGCATCTAGGACCTGTTTTTTACAGTAACATCCATACACTAACTGAGACAACAAGAACACTTGAGAATCTGTATTAATATACCCCGAATGTGACTGAGAATATCATAGCAGTGTGTGACTCCAAATATGCAGCGACCGCAATGATCCGAATTTATTTTAGCCATAAAAATTTAAGCTGGTCATCTAACAGAAGTGCCATATGTTGAAATTGTGTACATGGACTGGCATGTTATCATTGTTGACGGTCATGCACTTTTCAGTTGTAATATAACCGAATTTTACCGAAGTTATTGTACTTGCAGAGATACTGGGTGCCACAACTGTCAGCAACCTTTATCACGTGTCTCGGATGTCCCTGTCAAACGTTTGTCTCGTTCGGAAATTATATATTTTGCCAGCTGTACCTCTTGTTTCCAATAATGTGTGTACATCAGCGAAATATATAATGGTCGAGTAATTGACGTGTGGCGATGTTTGGACACTCTGTATCAAACAGAGATCTGCGCCTGTGTAAAAGTATGGTTATTTTAAGGAGGGTTAGGATGACAATTTGTGTGACGCAAGATATACGTTCTACTGTGCATCCCATTTTTGGTTTCCTAATGTACTATGTATATACCTCAAATTATACCCAGCGTTTTAGCGCGTTATCTACAATATAATTGTAGTTACCATCAAAAGACGCCTCTGTGCCTTTCAATAGTGTGAATATTGTTGAAATGCCTGGCTTGTGTTCTTGATACCTACTGGTGTCGTACACGAATGACACACAGTTCATGATTGTATCATATTATTTAGCATAGTTTGTGGGCATTACGTTATACCAACATTCGTGAAGATGTGCAACTTGCATGTACAATCAAATGCTGCTTAAAATAATGATTTTCTGTATTTTTTACCAAAAATTACAACATTTTATAAAAATGACAATAACTAGATTTCGTTAATATTCTATATAATTTACTCCCATATCGGTAAGACACTGTATTGGCCTGTATGTTTTGCTCAGTATCATTCGTGTCAGGCAAACGTCGTATGTGGCATAAGGTACCGAATAAGCTTGCTTAAACCAACTCAGTCAAAGTCATAAGTAGTAATAGAGGTTAAGTACGCCGTATGGTGTCGCGGACCGGAGGAAATCCTATGTTAAGAGATAGGAATTTTGCACCAGTGAACGGCCGGGTTAAAGGATAGGGCTTTTTAATATGGGAGAGATAGGGATTTTGCACCAGTGAACGGCCTGGTTAAAGGATAGGGATTTATTTTTAACATGGGAGAGATAGGGATTTTGCACCAGTGAACGACCGGGTTAAAGGATAGGCCATTTTTATCCAGTGAACGGCCGGGTTAAAGGATAGGCCATTTTTATCCCACGTTAAAGCATAGGCCATTTTTATCGCAAAGGTATCCGACCACTTTTCGAATTTTAACCCCTGTGTTAAAGCATAGGCCGTTTTTATCCCGGGTTAAAGCATAGGCCATTTTTATCGCAAAGGTATCCGACCACTTTTCGAATTTTAACCCCTCTGTGTTAAAGCATAGGCCGTTTTTATCCCGGGTTAAAGCATAGGCCATTTTTATCGCAAAGGTATCCGAATTTTAATCCCATGTTAAAGCATAGGCCATTTTTATCCCATGTTAAAGCATAGGGATTTTTTATTCCATATTAAAACATTTTTATTCCATGTTAAAACATAGGGAATTTTAACCCCATGTTAAAGGATAGGCCATTTTTATCGCAAAGGTATCCGACAACTTTTCGAATTTTAATCCCATGTTAAAGCATAGGCCATTTTTATCGCGAAGGTATACGAACACTTTTATGAATAAAATAACATATACCGAACAGCATTTGGATATGTCACACACGAGATTGCTTGACCCGTGGGTCCAGTCTCCGCCAAGGGACCGAGCCTTTATTTGTTTGACTATGGCATGTCGAAAATGTGGTGTTATAATAAGGCGTAATGTATAACAAAAGGGTTATAAATTCAACGGAGACCGTTTTATCTGAAGTAATGTATACGAAATGTAGATTACATATAGGACTATGTTATATCAGAGCCTATAGCCTCGTTTTTTTCGAACAGACCGACCATTTTGGAATTAGCCCTTTGGTGTCTGTTACAAAACCCGTACTCGAGACGTGTCTGGACACGTTTGTTTGTCGCAAGCACGCGCACCCTGTATGACGTCATGGTACGCGCTGTAATTTTGTACACGAAGTGAGTTGTTCAAGCAGATAGTGCTTTGGTTAGACCTTGTATTGAACTTGCGCGTATGTAATGTAATCCCTTCATGTGACGTTAATTAAATAAGTAATTGCGCATGCGCAATATTGACTATTCTTATATGTCGTAGGTTGTCGACCCTTTGATTAGGTGTAGACCTCTCCTAGTCTATACATTTACAACTTTAACATAGGTCCAAACCCGATAAAACATAGCCATGGCATAGCCATAGGCATAGCCATAGGCCATAGACATAGAGGCTAAGCCTAAAGCCTAGGCTATCCGGCCTACAGCGCATAACCACGGACAAACCACTTACGAACACTGACAAACAACTTTCAAACACGGATATACAACTCAAAAACAATGAAATACTATACCGAGTGAAACATTTCCCTGTTAACCGGTATAAACTGGTATAAATCAAGCCTCAAGGTTCTGTGTTGAAAAAACATCCGTGTATTTGGCCCGAGTGTATTTCCACTCATTGCCATTGGGGATTATACGAACTTATCTGCTAAAACATTCAAACTACCAGCTATCTGTGTAATATTTTGGTCAAACTGTTTGTCGTGTAACAGTATTTGTCAGAATATCATAGTACTTACCAACGGTCACAGTGGGTATCCTGTTTATAAACTGTTTTAAAGGGGTATTCCCTGTTCAAACCTCATCTATTTAAATAAACACGCTATGTGCGATGCACAATGGCGATTCGATCGACTTGACGCCAAAGATCATATATCAATACAAGACGACGCAGTGCTCGCTATCTATATTGTTCGAGGAAAGTGAAGCGTCATGATAGTGAAGCGTTATGTTAGAACAGTACAGACACACAATAACCTCCCAGATAAGATGTACCAGTATTTATATAGTTTACCGTATTAAGGGCCAAGTGTACAAATGTCCATTAGAACGTTTTTATCTTTTTTCGGACTATAGTATTTAAATTCGTGCTTCTTCGTTGAAACCTGCCAAATTAGCTTCGGTCGTAAAACAAATAACCTGGCACGGGTAACCGAAAATGAACTCATAGATACATACACGTGGTACGAAACACACAACATGCACATGAACTCAGACCAACTAGACGGTGAAAGACTGTTTGAGTGTTTTGTTAGAAGCAGGTGTGAAGCTATCCGGCCGAGATATGTCACGAGACTACGGATGGGACATCAGAATAGACGTGTTATTGCGTCAAAGCCCTCCTTTTTTCAGGAAAATAGACGTGTTATTGCGTCAATTCCTTTCCTTTTCAGGAAAATAGACGTGTTATCGCATCAATTCCTTTCCTTTTCAGGAAAATAGACGTGTTATTGCGTCAATTCCTTTCCTTTTCAGGAAAATAGACGTGTTATCGCGTCAAATCCCTCCGTTTTCAGGAAAATAGACGTGTTATCACGTGACATCTCACCGCTTTCAGGCAATTCGACGAGTTATCGCGTGACATCTCTACCAAACACGAGACAAGAGACGAGACTACGACCGAGATGTGTCACGAGACTTCGGATGACACATCACACGAGAGTTATTTTGTAAACATTAATGCGTTTAATATGCATGGTGAGCTAATCAATATGTTTTCAGCATCCAGGACGCAGTTACTCAACAACACACAGTCATTCTCTTTAGCGAATGGAAGTGCAACAGTTATCTAAATAATTGAATAGTAGGGGCCTATGGGCGACACATACAATTTGAAAGAGTATCCTCTATCATCCTCTCAAGCCGGGTCGACGACAGCGAACACTACCCCTGGCACGTATCCTACGCAATGTATGAAGGTCAGCCGATTCAAACTAGTAAATAGCTTTGCCGCAACTGTACTACCCATGAGAATAATGCAGACACCCGCCCCGACGCATCTCAATTGTAAGACGGAGCCAGTGACTTCATGGAATCACAACATTCTCACGAGGGACTGAGCGGTATTGTGTATTCAAATAATTATTTCTACTTCCACAACATTACACATGACATTAGCAAACTCATGTGGCTGAAAAGAAGATCACCGGAATTTGCCGGCAAGCGATATTATTGACTTAGCTTATATTCCAAGTATCGCAAGGCGATCTGCCTACTGAGACTGATGTAATCAGCAGCGCCCCCTGGCGCGCGAGGATGTCATATATGAACATATTATTATGCTTTTTACTCAGATTATTATATTACTACCATATTAAATCTCTATCATATTAAAACTCTCTCTCTTCTCTCTCTCTCTCTCTCTCTCTCTCTCTCTCTCTCTCTCTCTCTCTCTCTCTCTCTCTCTCTCTCTCTCTCTCTCTCTCTCCTCTCTCTCTCTCTCTCTCTCTCTCTCTCTCTCTCTCTCTCTCTCTCTCTCTCTCTCTCTCTCTCTCTCTCTCTCTCTCTCTCTCTCTCTCTCTCTCTCTCTCTCTCTCTCTCTCTCTCTCTCTCTCTCTCTCTCTCTCTCTCACACACACACACACACACACACACACACACACACACACACACACACACACACACACACACACACACACACACACACACACGGCGCCTGGATAATCGAGGCTAGACCATGACCAGACAGTCATCAATAATTACCCCTTCTGACCGCATGCTATATAGAGACCCTAAGTGTGACATCGCGTTACAGGGCTGGTTCCAACAAATGTCTCCCGTCGTATCTGTTAGCATGTGTTATGTTTTGTTCCAGACTGTAATCATTATTCTGAAAGTCACACTTGTAGTTCTTTATGGTTCCCATAAGTTGAAAGTGAGAAACATTTATGGGTGAAACAATTTAGGTATTTTATGTATTCTGGAACGTAAAAACGATATTATAATGCAAGCTACTTGATCGCAATAACAAAATTGATCGCGGTGCAAAATATGTTTTGTTGTTAATCACCGTACTTTTATCGTAACATGCGAAAGGATAACCTGTCAACATCGTACACTTATTGTACGAAATTGTTAAAATCGAAGGATTTGATAATATCTTGAAATATGGAACAAAATCTGTTTCAGGCTGAGAAGGCAGAGAACGGTATTTAAGTTGGCATTTTGGGTGAGCGTCAAGAGGAGGTGCAATTGGCTGGTTTAAAAATTGGTTTTGAGTTGCTTTGTCCAGGATTGTAATAATAATAATGTTATGATCCACACGTACAGGTTTATCGATTTCTAAAAGCTGCAAGAAGAATGCAACTATTTATAATAATCAGATATTCTAAAACATATATTTTGTTGACAAAAAACATTCCTACTCCCTGGAAACCACTTTCTGAAAATCTATGGGTATCCATGTTAGTTCGCAATTAATAAAAACCACATTTGTAGGGGGACTTATCCATTGAAAACAAACCGCTTGCATCGCTAACGTTTGTTCGAATATGGCTAATGGCGTCGGTAGGCCCCTATCTCTGCACTTGCTGCATACTTCTCAGACGAACCCGAACCGCTTAAAAGGGGAGAAAATCATATCAGGTCTGATCATGTTAATAGTTTCACTTAATTTGCAAGCGTTCTTCAAGGTGCGGTGCATGCTAGTATGGAGGAGAAATAATTCATAATAGCGCTAAGTTTGAAAATATGCTATGAAAACTACCAGAAATTGGTCCAAATCAAAGACAATAACCAGTTTTTGTGGTAGCAAGGCTTCCAGTTATATGTTCATAGACATTTGTGAACTTAATTATTATATGCAATACATATGATTGATATTACTGTTAATTAACTGCATAATGTGTTTATTAACTTTGTATAGTTAGTAATTTTGTTAACAACATATTTTTTAAAATATGTCAATAGTCATGTTGTTGTCATTCTACATACGCGTCGGAACGTAATGAATATATCATCAAAACCCTCCAACTGCAGTATCTCTAAAAATCCAACTGCTCCCCTCTTGGGGCTCACTAAAATTCCCAACTGTATCCCCACATAAGTTTCCCACAAACCCTCCGACTGCATTCTCCTTGAGGGTGATCAAAAAACCAACTTATATAATGACCGCTCCCCAACTTTTCAGCTTGAAACTTATGTTGTTCCCTATTTCACGATAGTATCAAATCCTTCGATATTGGCAATTTCGTACTTGAATTAAATAGTATTGACAGGTTCTCCTTTCGCGGTGAGTATAGCGCGATGCACAACAAAAACTGTGTTGCACCGCGACCGATATTGTCAATGTGATAAAATAGCTTTAATTAAAAAAATCTTTTCTGGCTCCAGAATATTAAAAATACCAAATTTGTTTCACCCATATTTGTTTCTGACTTTCAACTTATGAGAACCATTAAGAACTACACATATGACTTTCAGAACATTTATTACAGTGTTGAACAAAATATAACACCATGCTAGCACATACGACAGGAGACATTTGTTGGAACCAGCTGGGCCGGTTGCTAAGAAGCGTGACGTCATTACTTCGGTTCTCTATTAATAACTGATCTACAACATTTTCACAATATTATTTTAGTGTATTATAGACTGTCTGTATTTGCAGGGATTGTTGAAATAAATATAAATCATCGTATATCTAGTCTGTGTTATATGAGCTACGTGTGTAATATGGTGTATTTAATGTATTTGGTGTGAGGGGCAAACAGAAAATTACACGATTTCTCATCTGCACACGCATTTTAAATTAGGTGAAGCTAAACTTGATTGTGTATTGTTTAAATACAACGATCAATCAAAATTAGCATGCCAGCGCAATTGTTGAAAACTATGATTTGTGTTAAGCCAGATGAGTTCGTCTACCGGGTTTGCAGCTTGTAATAAATACACTCTCTACACAACTTAAGTTGTTGATTGTTGAGAATAGCCTCTTTGGCAGTCGATAGTTACCTTAATCAGCATACTAAAAACAAAAAGCCGCACATCTCGTTTACTTTTTAACAGAGTTCTGATAAGAAATCATGAATTATTTTATACGGCTTAATTTATGTGCTCATACTTGTTAAATCATCGTCACCCCGTTCATTGGCTAGTATTTTTGTTACATCTGGCACCTCTGAGTGACTACAGTTAGAACTCATAGTTTTACATTTGGTGTAAAACTGGCTTCTTGTGTATTTGTTACCCCATGCGTTTACATAACATGAAACCCCGGGATAGTGTGAAGTCCTTCTGCATGGTTAATTGGATGCAATGGTCCTTTGACACACATTCCTCTTTTGACTCCACTTTTCATACATGGCATTGGGGATAGACCCCCCCCCAGCCAGGCTTCCATACATTCAGTGATGATCACTTAATAAATAAGGGTTCACCCTTTACCATCTGCACAAATCAGTCTTTCTCTGCATTCCTTGTAATGAATGAACACTATCCAGCAGTTTTTAGGAGAGGGTTAACGGTTTTGAGAAACGTAGAATACAATTAATGGTTCACATTTTTTCACGTGAACCCCCTCTGGCTACGGGCCTGTTAAGAGTAATTTCATGTGCAGTTACCTTCCCCATATTCACCATAATATTAAGAACACTATACTTATTAATTATCGAGAAACAAACTCGGTCCGTTTAAGACAGTGTTGGAGATGGACGCGTAGACAGAGCAGTAACTACTGAGGTGGAACGTTTTTGAGAACAACTAAACTCGGTGAATTACAGGAGCAAAGGGAGTGGGTGATTTGTGTGAACAGAATGGGTAGCAGCTGAGCTCAAACATAAGAATAGTAAGAAGCCAAACACGTGTGGATATTTATGATGCCGATCGAGGCAGGTCGACTTACAAAACAGCGGAAATGGTGAAACAGCGGGACCGCAGTATAGAAGCAGACCACATTATAAGATGGGAAGCCTATAATGTGCGTGTGCATGTGCATGTGCATGTGCATGTGTGTGGTGTCTATGCGTGTTTGTGTGTGTATATGTGTGGTGGGTATGGTGAGTGAGTGTGTGTGTGTGTGTGTGTGTGTGTGTGTGTGTGTGTGTGTGTGTGTGTGTGTGTGTGTGTGTGTGTGTGTGTGTGTGTGTGTGTGTGTGTGTGTGTGTGTGTGTGTGTGTGTGGAGTGGTATGTGTGTGTGAGTGTGCGTGTGCGTGTGATTTTGTGTGTAATACTGTATTAATACCTGGTGATATGCGATGCTTACGATCAAAAATGGTTGCTAGCATCAATTTGCAATAACATGTGTTTCACTCGCTAGGTGGCGCCACTGTGTCAATATGTTAACCCCGTGAACGTTTTATGCGACCACCCATAAACATGCTTTGATAAAGGCACAAGTTATGATTGTTTATATCGCAAAATACGGAATACAAAGGATCTCTTCTATTATGACTCCAAAAAAAGTTTGAGCTGGACGTAAATCTTCATGCGTCTGCATTTAAGTAAATCTCGCACGTTTTTACGCATTGATCACGATAGTCCAATGGTTACAATCTCAGATATCGAAGACATCGGTCATTGTGCGTCGGATATATGGAGATATATACGGTTTTTATAGACTTTATATACGATTTGTGATTTTACTTATATTATCGCCCGTTGTCATGGCGCTCGACAACGTCGTCATCAACGAACTGTTATGTTTCTATATCAACCGAATGGACATTTTGCCTCGATCTGTCCTAAACCTCATTGTTTTAGAAAATTTTACAGATGATGACATTGCAACTACCAAAGACGTTTTATATGCTCAAATCTCCGCGCCAACGAAATATCGTCGTATTAAACGACAAGGGTCTGACAAGAATAGACACAACGTCGACGACATCTCGAAACTTCTTGACGAAATCGATCCGAACAACATTCCCATATACGTCGCTCGTGATCTTGGTAAATTGCCAAGCACTGATGTTAATCACGTAGATATGTCTACATTATCACGTGAAATAAGTCTGTGCAAAAATAAACAGTGTGATACTGATGGATCCTACAGACAACTCACTCACTCGGTGTCCGCATTGTCTACGCCAATTTCTACGCTGGTGTCGTCACTTATACCTGCAATACAACCTGTGACTCAGCCCGCTCGCACTACAACTTCACAACCCGTTGTTGCTGCTGCACTATCAACTCCACGATCCGACTCTGCTGCTGTATCAACATCACGACCTGCCGGTGTATCAACTCCACGCCCCACCACTGCCACTGTATCAATATCACGACCTGCCGCTTTTACTGTATCAGCCTCACGATCCGCCGATGCTGCTGTGTCAACCCCACAAACTGCTGCTGATGATGTGTCAACCGCTCTACCACAACCAACATCAACCACGGGTAACACCACTCCTCCTCCACTGTGGACCGTTGTTGTCGCAAGAAATGCCAAAAAAACGTCCAAGTCGGCCTTCTCCAAAACGTCCAAGCCGTCCTCGTCTAAATATAAACCACATACCATGACTACAGGCAACTCTACCAAGTGTGGACTCAAATGTGCTCCTGTTCGACTCATATCTGCTGAATACTTCTTAACAGGATTTCACGCAGATACAACTTGTGCCGAAATTTCTACTTATGTGACAACTATTTTGAACATGAAATGCTCATGTGAACGCTTACCAACTAAACACGACTCTTATTCATCCTTCAAACTCTGTGTGGACATTGCTAAACCGAACTTACTCTATGATGCCAATCTCTGGCCTGCAGGAACAAAGATTGGACGGTACTTTCCGCCTAGAAAGCACACAACAGATTCGACTCACCTGTAAACTGTCAACTCCGTATTGCTTCATTTAATGCCAGAAGCACACGGAACAGTGCTTACTAAAATCCTGTGATATTCATGCAGTGCAAGAACATTGGCTCTCCAAACATTGCCTTTCCTATCTCAATTCTGTTCACCCTGATTTCAATGCCAAAGGTATTAGTTCTATTGATTTTTTTGATGGTTTGAGTGGACGCCCTCATGGCGGGCTTTGCTTTTTATGGAGACGTTCACTCGACCCATTTATTGAACCTATAATTTATGACGATGTGAAAAGACTCCTTGGTCTGAAAATCATCACGTCTAATGCCACTATTCTGATTCCTAACGTATATTTACCGTATCAGAGTGATGACAATTCTGATGAATATCAAGCCCATTTAGGCAAGATACAGGCTATAAGTGATTCATTTGAATCAGCTAACATATTCATCATTTGGGATTTTAATGCGGAAATTAATAAGCCCAGTCTGTTTTCTCCGCTTCTCAATGCTTTTATTAATGAATGTCACCTTATTCCAAGTGACATTAAGTGTCTCCCTTCTGATGCTTTTACTTACGTCAGTAATGCTCATGACTCAAGGAGCTGGCTGGACCATGTGCTCAGCACTCATTCCAGTCACTCATCAATATCTGATATGGTAGTTAATTATGATTGTGTCTCTTCGGACCACCTACCCTTATGCTTTACCATATCTGTCAACTTATTACCTACTTCTGAAGCATCCACTCAGGAGAAAATTCGACAGCCTTGTCCTATGTGGGGGGTTGCCACTCACCAAGACCTTCACAACTATTACACTCAAACCAGTATGCTTTTATCTGCCATTGATGTACCTCATGATGTTTTACGCTGTACCGACCCGAATTGTAATGATGAAGCCCATCAGATACTGCTATGCCAATTTTATGAAGACATTATTTATTCACCCAGTGATGCCTCTGAAGTAATACCTACTAAGACACATAACATGTCGTCAAAGCACGCCGTTCTTGGTTGGAATGATATGGTCAGAGACTCCCACCAGGTTGCTAGAGAGTCTTTTCTCATATGGCGGTCTGCAGGGAGTCCCCAACACGGTCCTTTGTATGACATAATGAAAATCATACGTGCTCAATTTAAACGTAATAAAAGACTCTGTGAAAAAAATGCTGAAGCCCTTAAAGCCGAACGACTTGCTTCAAAACTAAGTAGTAATGAATTTAAAAACTGGAAAGATATCAAACAAATGAACAATGCCAAGTTGCCAAATCCTAGCAATGTTAGCGGTGCATGTGGTGCTGAAAATGTAAAGAATATGTGGCTTCATCGCTACCAATGTCTACTTAATTCTGTACCTGGCTCTCAATCACATACTAAAAAGATTGACATGTATTGCAGCAATATGCAATTTAATGACCAAATGATGGTTGATGCTAAAGAAATACAAGAAATAATTCAGGCGATGCCTACAGGAAAAGCTCCTGGTTATGACTATATAAGTAATGAACATTTTAAGTATGCTAATGAAAAACTGCATGTTTATATGTCACTGCTATTCAGCAGCTTGTTACTTCATGGGTTTTTATGGATGCTATGATGGTCACAATAATAGCTCCAATAAATACAAACAAACCTGGTGATTTGTCTGATAACAATAACTACAGACCTATTGCTCTTGCAACAATTGCTAGCACATTATTTGAATCTATAATATTATCAAGGGCTACCATTTTCTTCACAACATATTTGGATTTAAAAAGCATCGGTCAAGTTTTATATTTCTATTAAAAGAACTTGTTCGACACTACATAGTGAATGGATCTTCTATGTATGTCACTATGCTGGATGCCTCCAAGGCCTTGGAAAAAGTGAACAATAGTAAGCTATCCACTAAACTAATTGACCGTGGCTGTCCTGCTTATATTGTGCGCATTCTGTATCATTGGTACAGCACCCAGAAATTCACTGTCAGATGGTGTCAGAGCTTTTCTAGATTTGTTACTGTCTCAAATGGTGTTAAACAAGGTGAAATCCTTTCTCCCACCTTTTTAATGTGTACATGGATTACTTAAGTACAAATCTTAACAAATCACAAATTGGATGTCTTGATGCAGGCACCATTATTAACCATTTGATGTATGCAGATGATATATGTATTTGTTCACCTAGGTTTCTGGGTTGAGAAAACTAACAGATTGTTGTGCCGAGTATGGCGAAATGTTTACTGTAACATGTAATGCCAACTAATCATATTGTATGGTTATTGACAACAAACCTCAGGACATGAAAAATAGTCATCCTGTCACTCTCAATAATCGTCCGTTACCTCACACTATTAAATACAAATATCGTGGTCATATAATTAGCAATAATCTTACTGACGATTACGACATTGCCAGACAAAAAAGATCCCTATATGCTCAGGCCAACGTCTTAGCACGAAAATGTCGCTTTGCAGTTCTACCATTAAAACGTACCTATTTCTCTCATACCGTGGTACTATGTACACCTCAAGTCTTTAGTGTAAATTTAAAATTTAATTTAAAACAGAATTTGAAGGACTACTGTTGCCTATAACAACAGTTTTAGAATTTTTACACAATTTGTCAACACGCTGCAGTGCAAGTTTTATGTTAGCTACAAACTGTATTAAATATTTTAATGAACGTATGCGTTCATCCATATATAGCTTATTATGTCGTCTTGAACGGTCTGAAAGTCCACTTTTTGTGATTTATTTTTATACTGATATACATTTTAGTATTCCTATGTTTAAATATTAAACTACCCAATTGCATACTTAAAGTTGAACGCACATTTTATATATATCTTATTAACCATCTATTTTTATTTCATGTACATCTATATCTTTGTATTTTGGTGATTTATTACATATTTTTATTTACTTGTACTTTTGTCTGAAATAAAAAACATTATATTATATATATTCGAAATAATCAATTTAAACAGACAAGGTAAACTTATATTGATTCAATTGATTGCATTTGGCAGGTTAATATGTTCAAATAGATATCGTTTATTATATATATATATATATATATATATATATATATATATATATATATATATATATATATATATACATATAGTTCGGATACGTAGTAACTTTACAAGAACGCACTTTTTTATTGTTACGTACACAAATCGCAACGTACTGGTTACATCAATTCGCCACTGCCTTAGAATTATATTTGAGTCGAAGCTCAATGTTGAAGTCAGGAACGACAACATCTCCAGGGCAAGCCACACGCCACATTCGCGATTGTGTATATATATCTCCGTCTGCAAACGCTTTGATGCACACTTGTTATCACGTAAGACAAAGTGTCCAGACCGTCCTCGCGCGCCAGGGGTCACTGCTGCTGATTATGTCAGTGCCAGCCAGCAGTACCCCCTGGCTGATCACTTTGTAGCCTCGATTATCCAGGCGCCGTGAGGTGGCAGCATTGTCCCATCACAACGGCCTGGATTATTAAGCTCCTGCCAATTTTACCGGTAGGGGGCTTTACCCCAGATTCGGGTAGAGACGATGATTGGCTCTCAGGCCAACTATGAAATAAAAAATCCAATAAGGATACACTTTTATCAGATAATAATATACTGTAATAACTATTCAACATTAAACTTATATTGAAACATGTCACACAAAACAAACAAAAAAGGTCAGGTGGTCATAATAAAATTCATTTTAAACAACCGCGGCCTTATTATTGGGATTCACAGAAGTCGTACACCTGTCTTCAAATTAGTGCAAGTATTTTCGCTGTTCTCACGGGTGACGCAGTCGAGACTGTCGAAGTCGATTACTAATTTGACTCAGCTAACATCCGCACTTCGAGTAGGAGCTCTGCCAGGGCTAGTTTTACAAGGCAAACAACCTTAGCTTGCGAGGTTGGTCCAGACTATCGAACAGCGCCTATGCAACTGGTGCTGCATTTCGACTTCTTCAGTTAAACCGCAACTTCTGTCAATGTCGTCTGGCTATCTGCTGGCGTCACTGCCGGTGTCACTTCGTTCTTGCGTTTTTTCCTGAAACACGAATGACAGTGGTGAAGTAGTCCCCAGCAAAGTTTTTGATTAGTAGACGTATGCCTTATGCTAATTAACCCCAATATCTTACCCACTTGTATCAACGGTTTAATGGGATATTATGAGAGGAAAACAGAACTAATTATGAGAACATACAAGTGATGAGAATTTACGTCATTGCAATGACTGGAGGTATTTTATATGAGAAACACGTTTAGGTGAGTCATGTGGATATAAAACAAACATATATATGGGACCAATAAAGACAATATACACATTAAGATGGGGACCCTCTAGAGTTGAGATA